>CATIXQ010000021.1:4472878-4575451 GCA_949711755.1 Leptidea juvernica | reverse complement strand
GAACTACTGGCCCTAGAACAGTAAAATTTGGTGTTTTCGAGAGATGATGACCACCCCTATCACGGGTATCCCGTTGGTCCACTGATTACGGGACACCCTGTATATATATATATATATATATATGAATCGTAGATTAAAATTTGATGTCGTCCTTCAAAGTACGACGATCGTGGCTCCATACATAGAGAGGAGGTGACGCTGTCGAGTTGCACGTGATCGCTCATAATAGTAACAAAACCATGAGGTGACTATGAGTTACAAACTCGTATTTATTATTATTGATATAATTAAACTTTCTATGGCACGTTTGCAAAGTATAACATCGTTAACAAAGTGATAACTTGTAATGGGAGGGTAAACCGCTCCGTAACGTAACGCGTTGCGTCAGTCTGTCTGGCTCCCCTTTCTCCTCTTTCACTCTTTTTTTATGGAAATTTGGGACGAGACGAGCAGGACGTTCAGCTGATGGTTATTGATACGCCTTGCCCATTACAATGCAGCGCCGCTCAGGATTCTTGAAAAACTCAAAAATTCTGAGCGGCACTTACAATTGCGCTCGTCACCTTGAGACATAAGATGTTAGGTCTCGTTTGCCCAGTAATTTAACTAGCTACGCCGCCCTTCAGACAGAAACACAGTAATGCTTACACATTACTGCTTCCCGGCAGACATAGGCGCCGTTGTGGTACCCATAATCTAGCCGGCATCCTGTGCAAAGGAGACTCCCACTGGTGCGAAGACACTTCGCCCGTGGGGCCCAAAGGCGCGGAGAATGTTCAAAGTACTATCTTCGCGCCTCAATAAGAAACCCATGTGCTGGCAGCTATTTCGATCAACGGATCAGCCTAGCTATCCAACGTGGACATGCTGCCAGTATTCTTGGTACGCTCCCTCGTAATGATAGTTTTAATTTAATATAATCATAGTATTGTAAATATAATTATAATTTTTTTTTGTTTGAATAAATTTATATAAAAAAGTATTAATAACAAGTTTTCCCCGCCTTGTTCAAGTTGGTTTTGATCTTATGAGAACTAATAATTGTAAGTTTGTTTTTTGTATACATTGATAACAATATTTCCCCATTTTAGATTAGATGATTAT
Source organism: Leptidea juvernica (assembly GCA_949711755.1). NCBI lineage: Eukaryota > Metazoa > Arthropoda > Insecta > Lepidoptera > Pieridae > Leptidea > Leptidea juvernica. Next base: position 4,574,347 of record CATIXQ010000021.1, on the reverse strand, counting down.
TTTACATTAGTGTAATTTATGTTTAAATCTTCAAATAATTTTAAAAAGTTATTTTTTACATATTTTATAAGTTATCAAAGTTATATCTGTATAATCGGCTAGTGTTTTTTTTACATCAGTCAAACCGCGAAATGAACCGTCAAATGAGATTATTCATTTAAAAAATACATCCAAAAATAGTATTTCATTTAATAATATTAGCAATAAAAAAAAATATTAAAAATAAAAATTAAATCGACCCTGCCAGGATTCGAACCTGGAATCTTCTGATCCGTAGTCAGACGCGTTATCCATTGCGCCACAGGGCCGTTGAAAGCTCATTCAAAATTAAAGATATATTTAAATTTAAACTAGGTTAACTACTAACTTCCAATTTTGAAATTAGCCATTATTATCTGTTCGTTATATTTTTAGATAGAATTATCTTAATTTACACAGACATAAAATAAAACAATGTTCTTAAGACAAAAAAGTAAACATATGTTTATCTCTTTCGAATTTCTTATGACAGACGGAGTTAGTGTTACTTATGCATGTGTGAATAGAGTGAACGACTTGAAAACGCCATGTCTCATCAACATTCAATATTATTATCAATATTCACAAGCAGTTTCGTACGCTATATTGCCAAAATTTAAGGCGAAGAGTAAGCAGAAAACACGCAAACATGGTGTTTTTAGACAAGTTTTGTGTTGAAAGTATAGCATTTCGACCTATGAACACTACTTAATCCTGTTACACATATCCTTAAGTCTTATTTATAGGTTGCTAATGCTTGCTGTTGGTTATAGTTAACACTGCCGAGCCTTTTGAACTACCACTATTCTTTGAAGTTAAACAAGTTTTTTGGGAAGGCGTGACGCATTTTTTTGGTACTTCCCTCGGAAAAGTTATTCTTATAGCTTGTACTTTTTTGTGTATGTTCATTTATTCATATTAGTAGTGAATAACGAGGATTGTAAGCATATAACCTGTTTTCCACGCAAGAATTTTGAAAATATTGGCTTTGTTACATATATGGCGGGCCGGCAGCCGTGAACTCATATCGCTCAAGGTCGCTGGCATTTAGTGTCGCCTTAAGATATAAACTTCTACCTCAGAGCCTTACGAAGTCAAAGTCAAATAAACTTTATTAAATTATCTTTAAACTAAGCGCTTTCGAATCGTTACTACAAATATTTCTTTTAAATTGCTGAATTTACCAAAAGTTCGTAAAAACTTGAGCTCGTAAGAAGAACATATGTTTTTTATTTGTAATATATATAATAAATTAGTTTGTAAGGTGCTGCATGAAATATATGAGTCGTGTTTAAATAATACAAATAATTATTACTTAAAAAGTAATAAAGAATTATATGTGTTATCGTATATTAGATACATCAACCTTTAGAGCTTGAATTCATTGTTTGTGTAAGGAAACTTCGTGAACATGATACAGTTTCAATAAGGCGGTTGGAGCCTCCTTTGCACAGGATGCCGGCTAGATTATGGGTACCACAACGGCGCCTATTTCTGCCGTGAAACTGTAATGTGTAAAAATTACTGTGTTTCGGTCTGAAGGGCGCCGTAGCTAGTGAAATTTCTGGGCAAATGAGACTTAACATCTTTTGTCTCAAGGTGACGAGCGCAATTGTAGTGCCGCTTAGAATTTTTGGGTGTCTCAAGAATCCTGATCGGCACTGCTATGTAATGGGTAGGGCGTATCAATTACCATCAGCTGAACGTCCTGCTCGTCTCGTCCCGTATTTAAAAAAAAAGGCAGGTTCTGAAGAATACTCTTTGAAATAGAAAGAAGGCTATATACTGTAAACGACTTTTGATTGACAAGTGAGCTGTCAGCCGCGCTTGGCATTAGGTCCTTAGAATTTTGAATCAAAGAGGATGTAAATACTACGTAATAAGAGGCGGGGCTGCCTAAGTTAAATTTTAAATTTAGTTTAGTATGAAACGTGCAGTGATTTGACATAAGTTTTTTTTTAAATGAAAATAAGGGATGTGGCGAGCAGGACGTTCAGCTGATGGTAATTGATACGCCTTGGCTATAACATAGCAGTGTCGTTCAGAGTCTTGAAAAACCCAAAAAATTCTGAGCGGCACTACAATTGCGCTCGTCACCTTGAGACATAAGATGTTTAGTCTCATTTGCCTAGTAATTTCACTAGCTACGGCGCCCTTCAAACTGAAACACAGTAATACATATTACTGCTTCACGGCAGAAATAGGCGCCGTTGTGGTACCCATAATCTAGCCGGTATCCTGTGTAAATTAACCTCATATTGGTTAAGTAATAACAAAAGTTTGAAATAGTAACTACAGCGTGGCGATTGGCGATTAAGTATAATCCGACTAACTTTGAAAGCGAACGTCATTTGCACGTCTCAAACAATCGAGTGAATCGCTTTTTTCATACATACGTAATCAAATGGTTCAGTGGTAAGAGCGCTCGGACGGAACCCGAAACGTCGCGGGTTCAATTAGTATATTACAAATTAGTAAATTTATGAGATAAAATAATTAAAACTTAAGCTAAACTTGTGGTTACATGAGTGAATATGACGCTATCACCCAAATACGGTTCGCTTTATTGATACAAGAGACCATTGATTATTGTTATCGAAATATAATATTATGCACGCTTCACAATTAATCTATAATTACTCATTTACATGAGACAATGCTATAAGTTAAACTAACTATTTGAAATACGTTTATTTTATGGCTGTTACGTCCTACAACACGAAACATCAATGAAGGAATTATTTTTTAGTTTTGCTTAATTAGCATTTGGAAGTTGCAATTGATGATATGCTGGCCACACATGGAGTATTGCTGTCATCTCTGGTCTGGCGCACCCCAGTATCAGCTCGATCCATTTGACCGCGTGCAACGCAGAGCAGGTCGAGTTGTCGGGGTCCCAGTTTTCTGTGAACGGCTGTATCACTTGGCGTTGCGTAGAGACGTCGCTTCATTGTGTGTCTTCTACCGCAATTATCACGGGGAGTATTCCGAAGAGCTGTTTAACCTGATTCCTGCCGCCGAATTCCACCTTCGTACGACACGCCACAAGTTATGATATCATCCCCACCATCTGGATGTGTGGCGGTCCTCCACAGTGCGGTTTTCAAGGAGCTTTCTTCCACGTACTACAAAGCTGTGGAATGAGCTTCCTTGTACGGTGTTTCCGGGTACGGTACTGTACGGTTTTTGGGTACCTTACGTACCCAAAAACAAACGCGTACACCTTCCTTAAAGGCCGGCAACGCTCTTGTGAATCCTCTGGTGTTGCAAGAGAATATGGGCGGCGGTTATCACTTAACACCAGGTGACCCGTACGCTCTTTTGTCCTCCTATTCCATAAAAAACAAATAAGAAACTATATATTTGCAGTCTTAACAATGTTTATAGCTCAAATGTTCCAAATAGATATAATAGCTTTTTATTACGGCAACTATTAGATGCTTGTGTGCGTGGCATCTTGGCATCTTTCAAATTTTGTAACAAACGCTTCGTGTTATTTTACATTGAAATTAATAAAATACAAAATACTTACTGATGATATGTGATCCCAGTGTCTTTCTTATTTCTTGTAGTATTATTTTTACAAAGTCTTATTACGCAGCCCGCCATTTTAGTTTCAATTATTAGCAAAGTTTAAGAGACGGGCTTGAGTAGAGCCATTATTGCGTAGTATTCGTTGCCGCACTTTGCGATTCGGTATCTAGTTGGAGACGAATCCATCATCTAAGATTATTATATACTTTAATTACTTTCTTCCATTTAAAATCAAACAATGCGTAAGTTAAATAAACTTTATTCAATTAGCCTAATCTTAAACTAAGCGATATTAATATTTCTTAAATTACTGAATCTACCATATATTCGGAAAAAGTAAATCTCGTGAGAAAAACATACAAGAAACTCAACGGCCACTCTTTTCAATCAAATAGAGTATTTTACAATGACTGTTATATACATAGAAAATTAGTTTGTAAGGTGATCCAATAGGTATTTGAATCGTGTTACTTAAAAGCTTTTTAAATATCACATATTTTATAAAAATTAAATTGATGGCTAAATGGATAAATTATTATTTGAGCAGTTAGAGGGATGTATGTGAGATTAGAAAAATTGTTTTAAGCGCTTAGGTACACATGAATCCCAACCTAATTTTTTATTAAACTGGGCTAAACGTTATGAATTCTAAACACAAATATATACAAGTAACTACTGTAGGTCTACACTTATTCAACGAAAAACGAAGTTTCGATCGAAGTTTCGGGTGTTTGCTACTACGGCTCCATTCGTTCCGAAGACCGGTTCCGGGACAAAATCCCGAACGTCATTGTTTGAGATTTCGAATTTCTAAGCTTAAGAACTATTTATGGTAAACTTTTTATAGAATTCAAAAAGTATTAAGTATTATCGTTGGCATGAAATAGAACTCTTCAAATTATTTGGATATAAATAATGTTCATTTCAATCGTTCACCATTTGTTCACGAATATTGTCTATGGTTACAACTTAGTCGATGTGTCCGAAAACAAAATAGAGTACCGATACTTCGTTTAAATTTCGATCGTTTCCGATGTTTCGTTTCGTAGAAAGAGAGTAGACCCCCTGATACATGTAGATACTTAATGATGGCTCGTTTGAATGTATGAAACATTACATAAGATTGAATGATTTTAGTATGCTTGGGCAATCTTGAAATTTTCAAATATTTGGGTTTCAACCATATTTCCAAGCCTACATAGCTAAAATACTTCTTCAGTTGATAATGAAAATTGTTGCTTTCAATAGGACTTTGTCGTGTATCGACAATTAGGTGACCCACTCCTCTTGTTCATTTTGGGATAAGTGTTGAATTTTTTTATATTTCATAAGACGCGAATTAGCGTCTTAACGAATATATCATTGAAATACTAAACTCAAGATCGTGATAGGCCGTAAACTACACGTGTTTCGCACAAACTGAAGATGGTACAGATGAGTGAAAAAAAGTGTCTGTGTACTTATGTATGCACGCAAGAACTTATACTTCTTTGGTGTAACAAAGTAAAATCCTTAAAATTATTTATTCCTCGTACTATTCTACGTTTGTAGAAAGAACAATATTGAAAATTCTTGCATGGATTGGCAATGAATTATTAAATAAGGCTGTATGGGCTTGAACCCTTTGCCTGTCCTAATAAAGGACGTACAAAAAATAACGAATGATGCACACGTCAGACAATTTTAGGAACCAAGTTCACCCATATTTTTGTGTTACAGTGATGCGCGCTCATCTTAAAATTTCTCTTTCATAACGCACCTAAAGAAGTGTAACTTCAACAAAATATGGAGTAAAACTATTCCTAGTCTTTCATAAGTAGTGAGCGTACTTAGACTTTGCTCAGACTTTACCTAAGTAAAACTTAGCTGAGTGTAAGCTTAGCATAATCTTAAATATCGTTTTTCTATTCAATTAACATCTGAAATTATGTTGCAGAGACGTGGACTTTGCGACAAGTCGAGAAAAAGAAAATTGATGCTCTGAAGAAGAAGTGCTGGGAGTTTCATGGACCGACTTTCGCACCAACTTCTTGCATGCTCCAAGAACTTGGCATAAAATAACGCCTTTCGGTGTTAGTACGCATTCTTAAGTCCTTCGGACACGTCTCCCGGCGTGTAAGTGTGTCCATTGAGCGCCTTGTCCTGCAGGGCAAAGTGGAGGGCACCAGAGGGCGATGAAGGTCGCCCATGCGATGGACCCACCAAATTAAGTCTGCTGTGGTGGTGGCAGTGGTTCATTGAACGAGTGTACCAGACTGTCAGCCAGCAGGGAAAACTGGCGAATGCTCGTGGGGTGAATCACATCTGCCCCAAAAGATGTCACTTCGTGATTACCACGACATCTGGAATTATGCTAAGACAACCCAATGCAAAGTATAGTTTGCTTTTTACCAGTGAGAGGCTCCTTTATGGGTACCACAACGGCACCTATTTCTGACGTGAAGCAGTAATGTGTAAGCATTACTGTGTTTCGGTCTGATGTTGGCTACACAGATTACTTATATCGAATTTTACAAATAAAAGTAAAAGTAATTGTTACAAATAATTGTTATGCATGATAAGTTGATCAGCGGTCAGTCAAGTCTATAAAAGTATTTTTTTAAATTCTTTTTTAAATTTGTCTCTGTCAACGAGTCGGTCAAGTCACGTGGCAGTTTATTAATCAGTCTAGGTAATGTAATGCCCGAGGCATGTGCTACCCGCATATAGCCGTTCTCAATATACTATCTACAGATAGAGATAAATTACTACCTTCTACTGTCAGTAATTAGCTGTCAATAATCTGAAGCTGTCCCAATATACCCTATAAGTCATTTTTATCGCCTTATATTGGGACGCGTGCTATACGTCGTCCCATTGACAGACAGCGTGTACGGATAAGGTGAGTTACCGTCGATAAGTTTATTGGGGCAGAAAACTCAACGATAGTTACGATTTTTATCTCAAGTAAGAGATAGACTGAATATTGGGAACGGTCGTTAGACTAACAGCGCTCGTATACGCCGGCTGAAAATTGACAGTTTTTAATACAATACTAAACAATGCTTAAAAAGCCCGCTTTTGTTACCCTGAAATTTACGTTTAATTTGATTTGATACTATTTTTTTAAGAATTTGAATAGTATATATTTTGTTAAGGTACATAAAGTAAGCTATACTGGGTGGCCGAGAAGTTGACGTCCAAAGCTAAAATTTTAATTTGGCTCATTTTATTGGCCAATGTTCTGGGAAGTTTTAAAAAATAGTTAGAAGCCATAGGCTTCACAATTATTTTTTAAATCTTGAACATTTTCATGAATTTAGCTGGAGAGTATCTTGAACTTACGACTCAATTCTAAACTAGTTCCGCATTGTCTAAACTATTCATAGTTTCTTATGTGGTTATTGCAACTGTAGTTAATAATTATCAACAATAAAAGTAACTAAAAGTGTTCAAAAGAATTAGAAAAAAGTCCTAAGCCACAAATAGGTGAAAAAAGAGGATAAAAGGAGAAAAAAACTATTATCTCCTAAACTACGCAAAATCGTAGAACATACTCGTACATAGGGGTGATTCGGATACTCAGGTTTTTATAATTTTGCTTTGGACGTCAAATTCTCCAGTGCAAATTTAAGTTTAATTCCCAACACAAGCGTTTATTTATTACTCCAGAAAAGTCTATCATTGAAATAGAATCACGTTACATGACTCATCTATGATGCAAGGCTATCGACAGTAAACTATTCCAGGAATTAACATACATATATGTGCATGTTAGTTCGTATATAGATAATCTAGGTTTAAGTTGCTCATAAATATCATTGCGGCTAATGAGATGTTGTTTCGTTACTTTTATGTTGCAACATGTTTCTAATTAAATGTTGCATTCAAACTGGATATATTTATACATAAATAAAACTGAAAACAAAATTTTATGATCGATGCTCGTTCGTTCATTAAATTTTGTTTTCAGTTTTATTTGTGTAATCATTAATCACAGAAGTGAGGGTTATCACTTAAAACATTAAGAATTGTTTAGATTTGCAAAAGCGACATCTCAAGTCAGTTTCCTAATATGCAAATATTGGGGTTGAGCAGGTTATCAACTGTAAAGTAGATCCTGTAGATGAAGCTACAGCCTGAGAGTGGAACAAAGCATACAAGATTTTATCAACGATACGTCTCTCGAACGGTTGGCTCAGCTGGAAAGAGAGACGGAACGCGAGAGGTCACGGCTTCGACTCTATTTGTGTAATTAATCCCAGAAGTGAGGCGATCACTTTAAAATATAACCAATTGTTTGGATACCTAATGATTAATATTAACTGTAACTGAAAACAAATTAATTGTCTTATATACCCTGTATGTGTCTTGAGAGTTGAATACAACTGGGTTACCATTTAGTAATTTAAAAAGTCCTGACGATAAAAGTCCGGACCTTTTAGTTGATCTCGTGAAACGAAATATTAATCTATTTCGTTTCTCGTAAAGATTAAAGATCAATATGTAGTTATAATATAGTAAATATTTCATATCATTAAAAATAAAATTCGGACAAGTTAAAAAAGTCTTAGAGTCCGGACGAATGGTAGCACTAAATACAGCCTACATTAATCATACAATGGGTGACAAATTGGTGACAAAGATATGCAATGAATTGACGAAAGAGTTCGTGCTGTATATCAGCTTGTTTATAGACAGTCTCTCAAAGAAAAATTTTAAGAAATAAACATTATGAATGTTCATTGTCAGTACATTTATGAAAATTTTATGCACGTTCACAAAAATCGTCACCTTTTTGCTCTTAATAGTAATTCTCATTATTATAACACTAGAAATAAGGGATTGCTTGTAGCTAATTCTAGTAGACTTCATAAGATACATAATAGCTTTAAGGGTAAATGTATACACTTTTAAAATAAAGTCAATGCAACACAATAAGGGTTTCATATGACGGATTAACGGCAGAAATAGGCGCCGTTTTAGTACCCATAATCTAACCGGCATCCTGTGCAAAGGAGCCTCCCACTGGTATTTTGAATATTAAACTACTAGCTAATACATTGACAAATCAAAAAAGTGTAACGTATTTTCAGGGTTGTCAGGTGGACTATACGGTAGTATATTATAAGTTTATGGGTTTTACCTTTTATGAACCATAAGATCTTCACTAAAATATATCTACGTTATACAGGATTTTTCAATTCGATTGTATTATTTCGATTATATTTAACAGCATTACTGTTTTTACACGCTTTTTATTAGCTTCACCCGTATGTATGTTTGTTTGTAACCGACTCATTTGGGCGCGATTTTGACCCACTTTAAACGGCCAGATTTCGTTCAAACTTCGTAGATGGAGGAGCGATAAGAATACATTAATTTGACAAAATTACTCTACTATTCAATTTGCAAAATAAGATTTTTATTAATTTATATAATATTTTTCTTCTATCGTCGATAAGGCAGAAATTTTAAATCCCAACCAAAGCGTGTTTTTTAGTTTTTTTAAACTATTTTTATTTATCTTATATCTTTAAACGAGCAATTCTTATATATATTAATATTATATAAGAAATAATAATAATGATAAAATATATATATATATATAATCTGAATCTCGGAAACGGTTCCAACGATTTTCGTAAAATTTAGTATACAGGAGATTTCGGGGGCGATAAATCAATCGAGCTAGGTTTCAATTTAAAAAAATGTAGTTTTATCCGTGTTTTAATGAGAAACAGCTACAATAACATTAGAATACAAAGGTAAATTTCGTCACTATATACAAGACTATAATAGCTCAGATGGGACATTGGGTGATCCGGAGAGCAAAAGACCCCGGTTCGAATCCAGGTGTCCTAAGTTGTCGTTTTAAATACACTGACCATTAAATATATTTGCTGGGCATTAAAAGTAACGACTAAACTATAAACTAACCAACATTATCATTCATAAAATCTAATTACAAATTGATATCGACTTAATAGTTTTTGTCCGATAACCAATCAATCGATTTGATTGGCGAAGGGCCGACCAATAAGAAACAAGTTCTAGATAAAACGACAATTTTTTTAATGGATTCTTGCGTATGCATTGAATATATTCAAAGGAGTTTAAAACTTATGATAATCAGAATGCAGTTGACAATTGCTTGGGTTGTTTTATCAGTTAAGTACTGCGTATGTAATCTAGTAGTAATAGGGTCGCTTTTTATTGTAATGGTGTCTAAATAAATATTATAAGTCTTGTATTTATAGTTTTAAAGAATCATCGAGGGCAAAATTTATAGAAATACATATTTTATCTATTGTATGTAGGTGAATTTGCTAGAAACTGTCATAACCATAATGTTAAATTGATCAAAACAAAAGTATTACGATATTCAAAAGAATTGTTTAAAAAACGATTGTGTGGTAAAGGTTACCGCCCTCAGGCTATAAAATAATATAAATATAAACTAAGAATGTACAAAATGCTTACAAATAGACATTTACTTTTGATTGGTTTATTCGGACGTATAATGTTTCCCGCGTTTATTTTCAAGGCTGCCCGACATTCAGAAAACTTCAGAATTATCATTGTATAGACAGTGTTGTCAGCTATAGTATATATATAATATATATATATATATATTTATATATTGACAACCTGTATAGCCGAGTGGTTAGCGATCCTACCTACTAAGCTAGAGGTCCCGGGTTCGAATCCCGGTAGATGCAAGCATTTATATGATGAATATGGATGTTTGTTTCCGAGTCATGGATGTTTAAATGTATTTATGTATGTTTATATGAATTTATGTATGTTTATGTAAGTATATTGTATTAAATATATCATTGTCTTGTAACCCATTTTGTACACAGGCTATATATGCTTAACTTGGGGCAAGATAATTTGTGTAAAAAAGTGTGTCAATATTATTATTATTATTATATAGTCAACATTATGCATATTTTTGGTTTATTCTCAGGTATCACCTTATACCAAGTTTATTTGTAAGGCTGATTAATTCTTTTCACTGTAACTTTAAAATCGGTGGTAAGTAGAATAAAAAAAGTTATTGACAATTATAAAACTACATACTATGTTTTATTGTTTTATATGCCTTTGGATTAGAATTTTATAGTCGGATACAATCGCAGGTGGAAAAATATATATATATATATATGTATACCAACGAGATCGAACTCGCAAGCGGTTGCTCCATAGGAATTCATCAGAGTTTGTCGATAAGGTAATCCACTAAATTTGGACTAGGATATGCCAACGAAGGACTTAATACCATATTTTGATGGTAAAGCCACAATCCATATGAATTTTGCTTATCTAATTGAAATTTTCTAACAAGATCTTTCTCATAAGACACATAATAGCTTTAACGGTAAATGTATACACTTTTATAATAAAGTCCCAGCCACTGTTCAGGCATCATCTATTAATAAATTTAAATGTTTTATTAAAAAATGGCTCTGTCTGTATATTTGATTAAAATAAGTGCAAAAAAATGCTGGGATTGTTTCTTGCGCCGGTTCTTTTCTCTCAGGGGCCATTTGCTTCCGAAGCGGTAATAGTGTCTGGTATATTAGAAATGACATCAAAAAGAATTCTAAGCGAATCCATTTTGAGAAAACAAATGCCTTTTTTGCCAATTGCACACAAAGAAAAAAAACACCAAAGTAATTTATGAAAACTTTAATTCAGTTAAAACACGAGGAACAATCTCGACACAAGTATAAAACCAGTTTCTTACAATAATTAATGTATGATTATTTAATGTCTAATAATTGTAAACTTTGCTGCTATCCGAAACAAACACCAAAACGTTTTAAAACGAAACAAACCTCTCTCTTCTACAAAAATTAACCCTCTCTTCTACTTCTTAGTCGAATACATAAAATTATACATGTATTGTCTTTAACATTAATATAAAAGACATTTAAGAAACAGAATAAATACTCGTAATTTTCTTTGTGGTAGCTTCAGCAAAATTTACAACATTAGCAGAACTTATAACATAAAGAAAACGTATTTAAACGAGGAAAATTAAATTAAATGCTGACTTAAAATTAACAATGAAAAGAAAATTTAAAAAGCACATTAAGTAATAGGAACTTAAACAAAACCAACATTTTATAATGTATTTGATAAAGGTGTATATGATTTACCCAAGTTTTTTCGCCGGCATTCAATAGCACTTATATGTAGGGTCGAAGGGGGTAAGACGGGGTACTTTACGTCTGAAACAAAGAAATGCAATATTTTCGTGTCTATGTAATGCTTTAATATTTATACACAAGGTTTGATCTCTCCGTCTTGCCTTCCTCGGGTAAGGTAAGAGGGATATCTAATAGGGATATTTGGAAAAAACAATTATTTTTTGCTTACAAAATTCGCACTTAATATTGTCTCTTCAAATTCATTAAACAAGCAGAATCTGCAGCCTAGCTTTCACTTGACTTCTAATAATAAGCATTTACAATACAAGCATTGTATTTAGCCAACTACTTCTGCCCGCTATCATCACTTCTAATTCTTTTTTAGAAGGTTATGATGTTATAATAGTTATATGTTTGAAGTTATACTTCTGTAGGAGCGTTATGAAAAAATGATGAAAGTGAAATTTTAAGATGCGCGCGCATCAGTGTACACATAAAATTAACAGGTTGAAGTTGGTTCCTAAAATTTTCTGACGTTTGCGTCATTCGTTTTTTTTTGTTTCTTCGGCCATTATTAAGACAGGCAAAGGGTTCAAGCCCATACAGCCGTATTCATTATTTAATAATTAGTTGTCAAAGCCATCTTTGCAAGACTTTTACAAAATTGTTCTTTCTAATAACGTAGAATAGCACGAGGAATAAATCATTTTGAGGATTATTGCTTCGTTAGGCCAAATAAGTATAACTTCTTGCATGCATACATAAGTACACACACACTTTTTAGTTTCTAATCTTGCATATTACTGGCAAGGTTCGAAATACCATGGGCGAGAGAGCAGGACGGGGTATGGGATGTCAATTAAATTAAAAACAAAATAACCTCAAAAAATAATACGTAATTCTTGACACTTACGAACAGCATTATATTGTCTTATATAACGGCTGTTTACGGAATAATCATGTTCCAAATACAATTAAGAAAATCGCTATAAGTAATAACGTAATGTACGAAGTGTCTCTCAATGAATTCGACTAAAAAAATAATGTTAGTTCCGTTTTATGTTCATAGTCAACTGTTATTTGTCGAGTAGTTTGTGCTCAAAACAATTGTGATCTAACACCACGCTGCCCGCCACCTCGTCTTACCCCCTCCTCCCCAAAACAATAGTAATCAGAAATTTAATATACGATTATTTCTTTTTAAACTTGAAAAATGAAAGCATTGTTTTAAATTGATGATTTACCAAAATAATGTGGATGTAAGATACTTTAGTGAATAGTTTCATGTTTTACTCCAATATTGAGACCTATTAAAAAAAAAATCTCTATATTATGTTATGTGGCCTGCTGAAAAACGACTTAAATATATCTTAGATAAATACCAAAGTAATTTTCTTACCATTTTCGCAACTCTTTTTACCATTATACTGCTAAACAATAAAATAAACGTAAATATTAGTGTATCATCTTTTACTTTAAACAAATTTATTTTGCTTAGATTAAGGATTGGTCTCCGCTGCGCTCCAAATAGATACCGCACTAAGAACAATAGCCTTGTTTATGACACTCAATGGCATCTTTCAAATTTTGTAACATATGCTTCGTGTTGTTTATCATATGTGATCCCAGTGTTTTTCTCATTTCTTGTAGTAAGGAGGTATTATTTTTACAATGTTTTACTGCACAACCCGGCATTTTAGTTTCGATTATTAGCAAAGTTAAATAGGACCTGTGGCACGTCAACGTCATACATTGTTCGAGACGGGCTCGAGTTTGTCCACTTGGACGTAGTATTTGTTGATGTACTTTGCCAATACGCCTGCGGTATCTAGTTAGAGCGCAGCGGAGACCAATATTTAATCTAAGGTATTTTGATAAAACATGATTGACATAAAAACATGACATTAAGTTACATTTATCAACCGTTTATTGTTCGAAGAATGATTTGATATCAAACTGTTTATTTTTAAATATATCAAAGCACTTTAGTATGAATAAAAACAAATCACCGCATTGACAATTTATACGTCTAGATAGAGCCTCTTGCTGCTTGACAACTGATGAAAACAGGCCAGGTTTATTACTTTAGTGTGCGTGAAAAGCTACGTCTTACACCCTCGATTTTAATCTCACTTTGTGTTGGGTTTTGGTTTACTGTCAACCACAGGTTTTTTCGACGTTTTCACAGCTGTCATAGTCTTATCTAAACATATAAATGATTCAAGATTAGATATTATATATAATTATACATAATATTAATTTAGTACAAAAATATTGTCAGTTATAACTTATCTAAATCTTACACCAATATAATAAATAACATGCATTTTCTAAATTATATTACAATTATACAGTTCAGTTTAATACGTATTTTATTTTTTATGCAAACACTGATTTTATAATGAGGGAATAGAATGAAGCGATTTTTCTAAACAATTTGTTATTTTTAAGGTGATATCCCTCATTACTGGTATTATGCAATTAAAATATGCAACCAAAATTTACGGGACTCGAACTCGCGACCTCACGGGTTCCGTCGAAGCATTCTCATCATTGTTTAGATAAGAAAGATCTCAAGTCAATTTCCTGATATGCAAATATTGGGGTTAAGCAGATTATCAACTGTAAAGTAGAATCTGTAGATGGAGACCAGATTTACGGTCGATGCGTCACTCTGACGGTTGGCTCAGTTGGTAAGAGCGCTCGGACGGAACCCCAGAGGTCCCGCATCATTAATAAATTTTGGTTACAAATTTAATTTGTAAAATTTTTCTAGATTTAATTTATTTAGATAAATATAGCTTTCCACAGTCATTCCATGTGTTGTGATTTTTACCTGACCAATGCAGTAATCTACGCCCGCTCACCTCCGTTGATTGATTGAATTGTTTGCATTGCCAATATAATGTAGAGATTACAGCGGTAAGTATAGGTCGGCGGTTTCATGGAAAAATGTTCGTACAAATTTCCGCGAAATTAAGATTTTTTTTAAAACGATTTTTTTTGATTCACGATCCAGTGAAAATTTTATCAATAGAATTTAGAAAAAAATTATTATGAAGAGTTTTTTTTTAAGTTTAAATATTGTTTCTCCGTATAAGTACATTATCTTCACAAAGCAGTATGTTTGGATATTAGTTACGACATTTTGCTTGCTATTAGAAGGCGCAATCTCATCACGTCTATTAAACACTTTGGTATTTGAATACAATATAAAAAATACTATTAAATATTAAGTTACATAGTTGTTGAAACTCCAGTCTTCATCAGTTTCTCTGAAAAAAAAAAGATTTAGTTACAAACACATAATATAAATATAACATCTATTACTTTCACAGCATTTTATCATCTGGCTTTTTTATAATGGAGTATCTAATAAAATTTATTGAAGTAGGTGTTACTTTGCGGAAATCCATAATTATATAAATGATTTGAGTTTTCTTTAGTGCTAATTCCGCCAATATTTGTCTTAAAACAATTCGACACATATCCTCTCAGACTCTCGTGTCTCGTGCCAGATTTTGGCGAGACAACACGTCCTGAGGATGCCTCGTGTAGAGGCGAAACACGTGTCGAATTGTTCAAAGACAAATATTGGCGGATTTAACACTAAAGAAATCTCAAATCATTTATATAATGGAGTATCTAATGCTGCTGTTTTTGATTTTATTTTTGTACTGCCGAAAAGAACTGTTCGGGAAATCCATGGTATGGGACCAAGAGAGTCACTTAGATCTAAATTTAAGGATTTTAACATTACAACTATGTACGTATATCATAATTTAGTATGTGTTTTTATAATTTCAGAAGATATTTTATAGACATAGTATATACTAATAATACTAGTGCCAGAAACAAACAAAAATTGCGTACGTACAAAGTACACATATGAACTACCTATGAAGTCCTTGTACATGTTGCTAGGATAACACATGATTTTTACTCCTATGAAAGACATTACTATCATCGCTACCATAATTATACCAAATTCTTTCCACTTATACCATAAAAAACATGGTATAATCTGTATTGCAAACTCCTTAGATCAAAGCCAGCCTAGCCGAATCCGGCAAGGATATACTCACTGTGGAGCCCCGAGTGTCGGGAGGCTCTAACCAATGTGACTTTACTAGTCGCGTTTTATTCGTAAGACGCGACGTCGGAGCCCATTTGGAACGCGACGTACGGTGCGGGCGGTATTAACACGTGCACCACGGCGTCGAAGTTTCGAATTTACCTCAGTTCGATGTCGGGGCTCGGAATAGTCTTTAAACATGTCTAGATAGACTGTGACAGCTGTGAAATTGTCGACAAAAGTTGTTGTTGACAGTTAATCTCTATTTTGTGCAATGCACGTACACTAACATAATGTGACATATAAATCGCGAGTGTAAGACGTAGCTTGTAACGCACAGTTAATAAGCCTGGGCTGTTTTCATCGGTTGTCTAGCTGTCAGAAGCTCTGTCTAGATATATAAATTATCTAAGGCTAACTCTTTTCCTTCGATGAGAAAGGAGAGAAAAAGTACGGGTGAAATATGTACCTTTAGTCCCTTATCATTTCCTGTTCCCAGTGCTGAGGTCCTGCAGCTCGCTGCTGTCGTCACTGGAGGCGCTGGGGCAGCCGTTCTGGGCTGGGTTTGCACCTGCCATCATCGACAGCGGGATGGTGATGAACTGGGGCTGATTCGATGATGAAGCTGTGATAAAGTTTTATGTTAAAATTAATAACAACTTTATAATGGTGTCCTGTATAAAATATATATTTGAAGTGAATATTTTTTTCTTACATCTTTTAAGGATTAATTTTTTTTTATAAATCCATTTTTCTGTCGATTAAATAAATAAATTAAATTAGAATCGAGTAAAATTTTTAAAAACGAACCTCCATCTTGTCCTTGGTTCGCTAATCCCAGTATAAAGCTATGGGGGTAACCCATTGCCAAATTCCCCAGTCCCAAATTAGTGCCGATGCCATCCAACCCCACTCCAGCTAAAACTCCTGATGGATACAGCATAGCACCTCCAGGAAGGTCTATTTTGGGCAAGATCCTCGGCAACGATGGTGGTGGTGCCGTCTCCGGTTCCTGGTTACCTGATGATGTCGAAGGTTGGTCTGGGGGTTGTTCTCTAAAAAAGAAATTGCATTTTAAATATGGTTATGTCTGTAAAACACGGAGATCACTTTAAGTAACAATTTAGTAAACATTTTTTTAATGAACATAAAATACGGGACGAGCAGGATGTTCAGATGCTGTTAATTGATACGCCCTGCCCATTACAATGCAGTGCCGATCAGGATTCTTGAAAAACCCAAAAATTCCGAGCGGTAGTACAATTGTGCTCGTCACCTTGAGACTTAAGATGTTAAGTAATTTCACTGGCTACGGCGCCCTTCAGACCGAAACACAGTTACTGCTTTACGGCAAAAACAGGCGTGCAAAAATGTGCTAACCATAATCTGAAGTAGCCGGCATCCTGTGCAAAGGAGCCTCCCACTTGAAAGCTAAAGATTGCTCTTTTCCTCATTCAACTGCTTTTTCTCAGCAAGGCTTCGTGCGATTCGATTTGGTTTGAACCTACCTTTGCAATTCGTCCGTCGCTTTCTACCGCCCGTTAATATGTATTCTTTCAAATGAAAATATAATATAAATTCTAAATTGACATCATGCCTCAGATTATAATCTGGATATGAAGATTTCACTTCACCCTCATCAAATCACACATGTGTCAAACATGGACAGTGGTCCAACAAACACATGAGCAGATAATGCAGTTTAACATAAAAGTCGAACAAACAGTCGGATGTCATTTCATTGAAAGACCTCCAGACTGTGTTGAATTACCTGCTGCTTTGTCCTCTGTCATGTGCGTTGTTCCACTCTCTGTGGTTCTGGATCTGCTTTTCCACGTGATTCTGCAGCTGCTTCTCCACATTGCTGCACTCCTGGTCACTGCCACTCTCGTCTCCACTCTCTCCAGATGACGCTGGCTCCTCCTGTCAACAAACACATCATTAGTAAATTGAGTACGAGAGCTGGTACTATAGAACACCCGTCAAAAAAATAGTGGGCCTAATTTCCACCTTACACAGATTGAGGGTTTTTTTAAAGGACGAGACGAGCAGGACGTTCAGTTGATGGTGTTTGATACCATTTACATTACAATGCAGTGCCGCTCAGAATTCTTGAAAAACACAAAAATTCTGAGCGGCACTACAATTGCGCTCGTCACCTTGAGACATAAGATGTTAAGTCTCATTTGCCCAGTAATTTCACTAGCTACGGCGCCCTTCAGACCGAAACACAATAATGCTTACACATTACTGCTTCGCGGCAGATATAGGCGCCGTTGTGGTACCCATGATATAGCCGGCATCTTGTGCAAAGGGCCTTCCACTGGTAAAGAGTGACCAGCATTCGGCTCCGTATGCGTCCGCAAACAAACTTACTCGACGGTTTTAATTTTAATTTACACGTAAGGGTGACCTACCAGCGAAAAATGTCGTGGGCCACAAGTTTGGCAAATTACTCGCGCGTCTATCACTCCTGTTAAATTAACGATCGATTATTGGAAGCGGCGGGTAGTCTGCCACTGACCTTTATAAATACCACTAAACAGGCTGTTCCGTATGTTTGACAGCAATTTTTATGCCTATTTGAAGCGCCACTCGCGAGCGTCCAGAGAACTAATTTTGAAGTATAATACAAAATGGCTGCCAGAGAAGCGTACAATATTCTTCTCTGAAGTATTATTGCATTTTGAATTAATTTCGGTCGTTTTCCTCTACTTCAGGAATCAACTCTCAACGACTCTCGCTATGGCCAACAGCGCCAAAATTGCGAATATCAAACAGGCACAAAAGCACTTTGACAGCCGCCAGTCCAGTGGTAAATAGTAGAGGTCAGTGTAGTCTGCTGTCATGTACAGCAATAAGCTGTCACATACCAAAGCTCTGTGGGGTTCAGTATGCGTTCGTAGTTCGAAGGTTAAACGTTCGTTTATTAGCTATCGGACATTATTGACTTTGAAAGTTTTCTTAACGTTATCGGCTGACTGAACCCAATCTCGGTAATACTTAGGGTTGTCACTGCTATTAAAAAGAAGAAGTAAGCTAAGGCGTGAAAGCCGATATATTTTCTTATTAAGAAATATTTGTTTCTCTTACTTGTAACTCATTTATTTATTTATTTATTTATTGCTCCAACAGGGTGAACACCAATTCAATTCCTTAATAACTAACACAGATATAACTATTTAAGTGACACCCCAATTATAGGTGCAAATCGAGAACAATTAACAAATGAATACAAACTGAGTTTTAGCAAAATTAATAAGCAATATATATTAAAAAAAAAGTATTTCAAAATTTTAAATTAATTAAAACTAACTAAAACTATGAGAAATTAAATTTAAATAAAACTAACTTGTAACATACAGGCTAAAAACTATGTAATGTGTAACGGATTCTTTGGACATCATTTTCGCCCACTTTAAAATGTAGGATTGAATTGAAAATTTTGCACACTTGTCAAGGACACTACAATAATTTAAACAGTCTCTCCCACTTTTATAAGCTTGGTATGTATGTCTGTTTGTATGTAAAGGAATCTTTGTACGTGACTTTGGCCCCTTTAAGAACGCCGGAATAATTTGAAACTGCACACTGCACATTTCAATTCAATAATTTATATAGTCTGTCCTATTTTTCTTACCAGGATCTTCAGAATAAGCGATACCCTGTAGTGTATTTGTGGCAAAAATGGGCTCGTGCTAATAAATAGATTATTTGTTACTACTACTACTACAGTATCATTTAGAATTTAGAATATTATGAGTTATATTCGAGTATTTTTCGGGTAATAGAAGTTAATTCACTCAGACGGAGCGATTAACATAATATAACAAATCTTCGAGCCTCACTGGCTGCCTCTTGAATATAATACAATATAATTTAGAATGTACAAAGTACTATCTTCTCGCCTCAATAAGGCTACTGGAAACCCAAGAACTAGCAGCTATTTCGGTCAACGGATCAGCCTAGCTATCCAACGTGGCAATGCTGCCAGTATACTTGGTACGCTTCCGCGTAATGATAGTTTTAATTTAATGTAATCATAGTATTGTAAATATATAGTTACTGAATCTACTATAAAATTATGTTCGGAAAATGCAGAGCTCTTGAGAAGAAAATACAAGAAAGGCAACGACCATTCATTTCAATCAATAGATTATTTTACAATGGCTGTAATATAATACGAAACAAATTAGTTTGTACGATGTTGCGTCCAATATAAGTCTTTAAATAACTCTGAAATCTGAAAGATTTCCTCTTCTTCCTAGACATCGGTTATGATAAGCTTACTAAAGTCAACGAAAAAAAAAAGTTAATGACGAAGCACTTATTTGTAATTTTATGAATAAACTGTGATCAAATTCAGTTTTTATCAATAAAAATAAACCGCAAGCTCCATAAAATATTCAGAAATAACAAGCGACAGCCCTAAAGCGATGTTATGAAAGAAAACATTTTATCCGAAGCGGCCTGTTACGGCGAATGTTCTGGATAGTTTTATCGTGGCAGTTCAGAGAGTACTTTGCTTTGATGAAAATAACTGAAACGTTTGTTATTGGTCGGCTCTTTTGAGCAGTTTTTGGAAAAACATCTTTTTATATGACTTTAAAAAAGAAAACCATTATTGTTTGAGAGTAACCTTAGCTTAACTGACTTTTCTTTTAACCAGAGTGTGTTCCTAGTGATCACATACGGAACGCTAACTATGGACTTTATGAGGAAGCTCATGGTCGCTCAGAGGGCAATGGAGAGGGCTATGCTCGGAGTTTCCCTGCGAGATCGAATCAGAAATGAAGAGATCGGTAGGAGAACTAAAGTCACTGACATAGCCGAGATGGTTGCGAAATCGAAGTGGCAGTGGGCAGGGCACATAACTCGACGGACAGATTGCCAATGGGGCAGTAAAGTCCTCGAATAGCGACCACGTACTGGAAGACGTAGTGTTGGTAGGACCCCAAAAAGATAATTCGATGATTTGGTCAAGATCGCCGGAATACGTTGGATGAGGGCAGCGCAGGACCGGACGTCATGGAGATCTTTGGGCGGCCCTTGTCTTTTAAATGCTGATGATGAATCTAAGCTTTAGCCACGCCTTAATTAACAGTTTCTTACTTTGACTATGCTTCTAAACATGCTTACGCAACAAGTTACAAAAGTAACCGTATAGAAACATTAATTACGAACAAAAAAAAACTGTATTTAAATTGCAAACAAACAAAAATAAGACTAAATCTTAATACTAGTTGTATTCTCAAAAAAAGCTACGTTCACAATAATCGTTCGTGAAATGTGGGCGTGTGTGTTGAGCTACATAGTAATTATTACGGCTAACTAAGTACCCTCTAACGCACACGTCGGGCTTTGATAAACTAGTACCGATTGCATATTCATTCAAACTAAAAACAAATGCCATTCTATACTACATTATTTTAAGTGAAACATTGTAAAAATGTTTATGATTTATTTATTATCTTTAAAGTTATCTATTTAAGTCAAAACGTTTGAGTATTTCTGTTGCATAACCTTGCAGATATTATATTAAATATATTGTTTAGTGCTGACACGGTAAACGATGATTTGAAAGAGTTACTATGTGATATTTCCCAATTATTCCCATTAGACCTCTACAATTGCAAAATGGTAAAATTTCACAATCATAAGTATCATACATTGATTTTTTTAATGAAAATAAGACAGAAGACAACACAAGCAGGACGATCAGCTGCTGGTAATTGGTACGCCCTGCCCATTACAACGCATTGCCGCTCAGGATTCTTGAAAAACCCAAAAATTCTCCGCAGCACTACAATTGGAGAGTTTCTTGTGCCGCTTCTTCTCTCTCAGAGCACAATTTGTTTCCGAAGCGGTAGTAGTATCTAGTAATTATTAGAAATGACATCAAAAAGAATTCTAAAGGAATCAATTTTGAGAAAATAAATGCCTTTTATGCCTTTTATTGCGCTCGTCACCTTGAAACAAATGTTAAGTCTTAATTGCCCAGTAAGTTCAGTAGACACGGCGACCTTCAGACCGAAATATAGTAATGCATACACATTACTGCTTCACGGCAGAAATAGGCGCCGTTGTGGTACCCATAATCTAGCAGGTATCCTTTGCAAAAGACCCTCCCACTGAATGTACTAGTGGTACTAATGAATGTCTTATAAAAATACACAAGGTTTGCTAAGTATCCGAAGTCAAAACCGATTTTATACAATCAGTATTCGAACACACACCAACACACGAATATTTAACAGTTTTAAACAAGAGAGTTTACCAAACAATCGATTAGTCACAATTTCATCGCAGAATTCTTATGCCGACGGTACAAGAAGCGTGGCTGCAATCGGTAGCCGTTTTTGGACAACAGTTGTTTTGTCCACTTTCTAGATGACGTCACAATGCCCCGCCTCATTATTGTGCTCCTTTCATTTACTTCACTTAACTTTTCATCGAAAGAATTAGCTTTAAATGTGTTTGTTTACGGCTATCTCAAGCCATTCTAAGCGTATCTCTTGTATTATACTTCATAGTTACAATACGATTCTACCAACCATAGATAACAACTGAGTTCCGCATCCTCCATTAATGTTTTTACAAATAAAATTATATATTTAATCCCAAATGTAAGACATGTATAGACAGTCCCGCAAAGAAAAATTTAAAGAAATAAATATTATGACTGTTCATTGTCAGTACATTTATGAAAACTTAATATACGTGCACAAAAATCGTCACATTTACTTTCATTGCTATTGCTATAAAATAATCTAGTCCCAGGCTGTCCGATCACTTAGATATTCAGCTGTGGAGTAATAAAATTACCAACAGAGCCATTTTTTTTATAAAACATTTAATTTTATTTACAGAAAATGCCTGAACAGTGGCTGGGACATAATTATAAAAATGTATACAATTACCCTCAAAGCTATAAAAAAAGAGCGCAAAAAAAATGCTGCAAGAGGCATAAATCATAGGGAATAATCGAAAGAATTGATCAAGTTAATAACAGCAGCCATATTTCACTACCGGAAGTCAACTCGATGTCTCGTATCCCGCAATCAACCACGCTTTTCGCGAGAAGCTAATATTAGTGGAAACATGCAAAGATTGCAGAATTATCAAACCGATATGACTTAGCGATCTCCAAGCTTAGAATCACTTCAATCTCTTAACCTCTGGTAGTCTACATGTCCATGGGCAGTTGTTTTACAATTGCCTCTTCTAATTTATGAAAAAAAAAACCATGCAAGTTGAGGTTGACTTGAGCAGAAGAAGACAGAGAAATAAGTATGTCAAAACAGTAGATAATGAAAGACAATATTTTGTGCCTACCTCTTTGGAAAACAGGCTAGGTATTTTTTTTATTTTTTAAGTTTTTAAATATACCTCACTTCTGGGATTAATCTTGGGCCTCTTCTTCTCTCTCTCAGCGCCATTTGTTTCCGAAGCGGTAGTAGTATCTAGTATATTAGAAATGAAATCAAAAAGAAGTCTAAAGGAATCAATTTTGAGAAAGTAAATGCCTTTTATAGAATTATTTAATTTCGAACAAAGATTTTTGAATAATTATGATTATGTTAGTATTATTATAAGCGTGATCGAATCACAAGCTCAGAAAGGCTCGACATCGGTTTGAGGAAAATACCACGTTACCTTTATCTTACAAAAGACTGAAATATCTATCTGAGTATCTAGCCTACTAGAATTCGTTACCAGCAAGCATTATATAGTAAGTATTATATTACGATACTTTGCAACTTTCGAGTTTCCAATGAAGAAATATATACGCGTAAACAACCAGAAACCGTGTACACTATAATAATTAGTATTTATACCGAAAGTCGCGTATGCCAGCAATGTCTGCCAGAATGCGCATCATGACAATACCGACTTGCGCCCAGTTTTTGTGAGCGCGCGGTTTTACGAAACCATTTCAATACCTCCGAGCGTAGAGGTGCACTTTATTAGCCTATAGCATTATACGACGTTTTTGTGTTTACACTTGCGACTTTGTCGTATGTTGCGACCGATCATTTGGCTTATCAACATCTGAAAATACAAACATGACGGCTTCTTTTGAGTGTGTCATCGTACGATGATAAAGGAATTTTAGTCAATTCTCAATATGTCAGAATTAAAGATGAAAGAGAGAATTGGGAGGCTTCTTTCCATAGGATGCCAGCTAGGTACCTCAGCGACACATCTTTAGTTTTACTTATATCAGTCTTTTTTAAAGGGATAATCAGCCTGGTGGTGATTTCGTCCTCATGAGCATGAGGACGAAAATCATCACCAGATACGAGATCCCTAAGGTTTTTCAAGAGCTCTCTTGAGCACAGCATTACAGGAGCGTTGCCGGCCTTTAAGATAGGTTTGAGTATTTAAACAACCCCACTGTCACCACACATCCAAATATATTATTAATGTCCAGTATTTAAGAAACGTTATCATATATGATATTATTAATAATTGATATCATAATGATATTGACGTTATATACATGATCATTCCATTATGGTTTTTGAAGTTGTTTTTTTTTAAATTTAACAGTAACACAAACTTTAACGTTTATGCGTAGACAGTAATAATATATGAATAGTATAATGCACCTAATTCCGTCCCAAGTTACTATAAGAACCTTATTATACTCCGCCAATCAAATTAAACTTTCAAACGAACACAAATTTAATTAATCATTTAAATCGAAACGCGATAACGGTTATCACAAAAACCATAACAATTACGAGGAATCCTTCGACGGCCGGTATCGAAGAATTGCCCACGTGTCTGGGTTTACAACGAGAAATTAATTATAAGTTCGCAACATCGGCAGCGATTTGCGAGTGGCAATCCTTGTTATGAAGGCACGTTACGTTGGAGTACTCATGCGTCGCAACGTAGTTTTTTGTCGCATACGACTCGGGAATATAAAATCGCATCGTCGCCTTATTTGGTTAGGCCCTTAGGCGAGATTCCGTCAGAGTGTACGATCGGTATATATTTATTTGTCCTGGAGCAAGCCAACGACCGTGTGTTTGATGATAAGATAGTATTGTGCGTACGTAGACGCGCCTGCGCCGGAGTGACGGGCGTCAGGACAGACAGATCTGAGATTCATATTTATGTTATTATTTGTTTGCCTTTACTCATTCTGAAATATTGACATGAGCCTACAAGAATATATTTTAGAATGATTGAAGGTATTCTAGACATTTTCGAGGCTTGCAAATTTGTGCGTAACCGCAGATATCTTTTCACGTCAGTTGTTGAGGTGATAGCATTCACCAGCAACAAGACAGCCGTATAGACTGGTTTGAAACATTGTCCTAAAACAACACTTTTACAAACAACCATAACATGTGTATAAAATTATATTACAAATTGCCTGAGACTTGAAAATACTAATGTTTATACCAAAACTATTTAAATGGCTACTTGAAAATATTTTTTATAGTTATTATGAATATTTAAATAAGTTTTTGCATTTTTTTAATATAATCTGGATAGAGGACACATTGTAATATTTAAGATCTGGACATACCCTACTCCAAGTATTTGCACACCGCCCACTTTGAGAATATGTTTTTTTCTAGAGTATTTTCGTGTATTTTTTTTGCCTGTTTAGACTTTATTTTTTAATCTACCCACGCCCCATCTGCGCCATCTCAATGCGCCCTAATTTTCTCTGGGTCTTCTACGGCCCCCCGAAAGTCTCAAACGCCCACAAGGGGGCGTTATCGCCCACGTTGAGAACCTATGGTATAGATGGTATGTATGCAGAGGCTAAACCATTTAGGTACACCATGGGAAAATAAAGAAATATATTTTTAAAATATGTCTTATCAAATTTTTACTATTATTTCTTGGTTGCTAATAAGCTTTCTATTTTATAATGTAGTAATATAATTCATATTTTAATAGTCTTTGAGAATAACAATTTCATTAGACTATTTCTAATTTTTTTTATTAAATTATTACCTGATACATTTTACCTATTATTAAGTAGAAGAACCTTTTTTGTCCAATTTATCTTGTCATACCTGAAAATAGTAGATGCTTTGTGAAGTGGGCAGCGTTCGGAAAGCTCCGTAAAATCTTCACGTCCCAAATATCACAGTGTCTGAAGACGAAGGTTTTCAAGCAGTGTGTGTTGCCAGTGATGACTTACGGTACGCAGACGTGGTCGCTAACTATGGGGCTTATGAAAAAGCTCATGGTCACTCAGAGGGTTATGGAGGGCTATGCTCTGAGTTTCTCCGAGAGGAAGAATCAGAAATGAGGAGATCCGTAGGAGAACCAAAGTCACCAACATAGCCCAAATGATTACAAAAATGATGACATGATGATAATGATGATGTGTTACTGTTTACTACATTTAAATTGTCATTAAGTGGAAAAAAGGGAAAAACGGGGCCACGTAAGAGATGGAGAGACATATTCAACAACAGATGTAGATACGAAAGAGATGTTTGGAAAGACTTGGCCTATGCTATAGACTGCTATATATGCGACTACTACATTTAAATAAAAAAAAAATGTAATGTAGTATTGAAACTAGAATATGTTTCACTTGTTAAGTATTACTGTACCAAGTAGAAAAATAAAGGCTATTTTTTTTTTCTTTATTTTATACATAAAGTTAATAATTTACTTTAATAAGTAGTTAAAATTAACGTTTTTACCATTGGGAGGCTCCTTTGAACCGGATGCCGGCTAGATTATGGGTACCAAAACGGCACCTATTCCGCCGTGAAGTAGTAATGTGTAAGCATTACTGTTTCGGTCTGAAGGGCGCCGTAGCTAATGAAATTACTGGGCAAATGAGACTAGACAAGTTATGTCTCGAGGTGACGAGCACAGTCGTAGTGCAGCTCAGAATTTTTGGGTTTTTCAATAATCCTGAGCGGCACTGCGTTGTAATGGGCAGGGCGTATCGATTACCATCAGCTGAACATCCTGCTCGTCTCGTCCCTTATTTTCATAAAAAACTTTAATCTTTTGTAAGGTTATTAATTCAATATTTTTCAACATTTAATCTCGATTCTTCCATTTACCCTCATTATAAATTCTTGAACACTAAAGTACTAATGGACTTTTAAAACGCTTTGTTCAACTTTAATGAAAACACCAATGCCTCCCGAAACGGTTTTAATTTATAATATTATAAACGGACTAACTTATCGCTGATTTTTATTATTAAAAAATGCTTCATACAAAATGCACGCTGTTCTGTCAATAGAAAAAAATATGTACGTATTCGAGAACAGTGTAGTGAAATCAAAGTTAGTGAGTTAAAAATGAAAAAAAAAAACGTATTTCTGAATGATTTTATAGTAATATGAGTGTTATAAAATGATAAGGATTAATATCGTATTTGTGTAAACAGCTTATACATTATTGCTTTATAATTTCCAATTTTTAAGTATTAAAATGGATGTAGTATATAATCCTTAAAAGATGGACATATGCCATCGCTTACTTTTCTAATAATATGATAAACAATTCCACTATACATTATATTGTTATACTAGCTGACCCAGCAAACGTTGTATTGCCGATATTAAAATCGCGATACAAAAGTAACTGTTGATCGTAGATGGGTGAATATTGAAGTTGTATGTATTTTTTAATGTTGACTTATAATCAAACAAACTTAAAAAAAAAATAAAAAAAAATTTGGCGTGGACCCCTTTCATCCCCTTAAGATTTAAGGGGATGAAAAATAGATGTTGTCCGATTCTCAGACCTACCCAATATGCACTCAAAATTTCATGAGAATCGGTCAAGCCGTTTCGAAGGAATTTAACTACAAACACCGCGACATGAAAATTTTAGGTATATATTAGATTGTTTCACAGCAGAACTGTCAAACCGTGCGCCAATTTAAGCTCCTTCGAAACGGCTTGACCGATTCTCATGAAATTTTGAGTGACATTTTTTTTAAATTTGTTTGAATAATCAAACAAATTTTTTAATGCTGACTCATAAGAGTTAGTTAAATCAGTTAAATACACACAACTTCAAATTTTCACCCATCTACGATCAACAGTTACTTTTGTATCACGATTTTAATATCGGCAATACAACGTTTGCTGGGTCAGCTAGTTTCATTATAACAACAGGGAGCATTATTTACGAAATAACTCTTGATGTTATGAAATGTTATTGACAAATTCATAAAAAAAACAGTATTTTATTTATTATGTACAGAACAACGGCGCCTACTTCTGCCGTGAAGCAGTAATGTGTAAGCATTATCGTGTTACAGCTTGAAGGGCGCCGTAGCTAGTGAAAATACTGGGCAAATGAGACTTAACATAGTATGTCTCAAGGTGAACAGCGCAATTGTAGTGCAATATTTTTGGGTTCACAAGAATCCGTAGCGGTGCTGCATTGTAATGGCCAGGGCGTATCAATTACCATCAGCTTAACGTCCTGGTCGTCTCGTCCCTTACTGTCATAAAAATAATCAGCTAGTATTAAATAAATACATTAATATGTATAATTATGTTAACATTGCATGCATTTAATGCCTTTAAGTTGAAGGGCTTAGTGCGGAAGTGTACAATAGATTATTGTTGATTATTCTGTTGAACGGACATCATGGCGCGAGTTAGGTAACGAACAATGACATTGACAAACTGTCTACGAGAGGCGACACGCAGCCGACCCGACGCGGAACCGATCCGACGTGTAATTTATACGTCCTATCCTATATTATAAACTCATTGTTCTTATATGGACAAAATATGTGACTCTGTGCCTTCTTGCTAATGTATTTAAATCTGTGGTATTTATTCTAATGGTAGTGACATTTTTACAACAAATGTTAGTATTAAAAAATTTTATAAAGAATCTGACAAAGTGATATTTAATTTAGACGGAGATATATTTTTATTTCGAATCACACAAGATTCCGAAAAAGAGTTGGTGCTGGGGCTGCTGCTTCAACTGCCGTCGCAAATATGTTGGTCTCAATGAGTCATACATCTTTGTACCATTTGGTATCGAGACACTTGGCCCGTGGGGCCCAGAGGCGCGGAGAATGTTCAAAGTACTATCTTCGCGCCTCAATAAGGCTACTGGAAACCCAAGCGCTGGCAGCTATTTCGGTCAACGGATCAGCCTAGCTATCCAACGCGGAAATGTTGCCAGTATTCTTGGTACGCTTCCACGTAATGATATAAATTGAAACGTTATTGAATTTTTATATTTGACTAGTTGATACCCACGACGACGTCCGCGTACACACATGACTAAGCACGTAGTACTTATAAAAATCTTTATTTCTTATGACAAAACTTAATATTTATCGTTCATAAAACTTTTGTTATCATATTTTATTTGAGCTAAAATTAAGTTTATATTTTACTTGCTGAGAAATTTGGAAATATATTAAAATTCTAATTAATTATTCATTTTAAACTATTCTTTCTGATTTCTGAACGACGGGGGACACATCAAAGGAAAAACAAAAATGTTGTGTTTATTTAATTCCAAGCATTTTTATATTTATTCACCTTTTAAACCTTCTCTGGACTTCCACAAATAATTCAAGACCAAAATTAGCCAAATCGGTCCAGCCATTCTCGAGTTTTAGCGAGACTAACGAACAGCAATTCATTTTTATATATATAGATTACATATATCAAAATTTAATCTACCTAGTCTTGCCATTAATACTGAAACAAAGAAAAAAAATTTCTATTGCAAATACCATTTATTACTTTTACAGTGAGTAATTTTAACACATAAATATAAAACAATTTAAAACATAAAAAGCATATTCGGAGTGGACTCTATTGGCTGCAATACAGTCCTTTAAACGCTGAGGCCAGTTATCAATAGAAGCACACACTCTTTCCATGGGAAAATCCTTCACTGCCAATCGTACGGATTGTTACAGGGACTCCAAATTATCATGGCGTTTAGAGCAAGCCGTACTCTCTGATCATAAATAATAATCCAGCGGATTAAGATAGGGACTAGACGAAGGCCAGTCTTCAGCTCTGATAAAGTCCGAAACGTTCGTTTCCAATCAGGACTGCGAAGACCGAGCTTTATGACCCAGCGCCGAGTCTTGCTGGAAGAACCATTCTTGGTGTTGTTAAGGGGCGTCACTACCTTCTGAAGAATGGTATATTGATACATTTGTGCCAATGTTTTGATACCTTTTTCACAATAGTATAGCTCAGTCAGTCTTTCATAGCTAATACCTCACCAAACCATCACTGAAGTCGGATAGTGCCCACGTTGCACTATGTCGACTAATTGGGAAGCTTCCTTGAGAGCTTTGAGCATAAATACGGCCATTCTGTTTGTTAAAATGTTGCTAAATTGTAAAAAAAATCTCATCCGGAAACATTCCTTAATCTTTTTTAGATAATTAGTTAAGAAATGAAAAGTACGTCTCTTATAGGCTGCAAATCCTAAGTCATCTTTTAAAATACGTAACATGGTTCTAGGTGCTATCTTCACCTCCCGAGGTAAAATATTTTGCCTTCGGACAGGATTTCTTCGAATTCTTCCCTTACTGTTTTGACCACCTTTTTCGTATGAACACTACATGGACGGCCAGATCTTTTTCTGTCACAAACAGAGCAGATCTCATTGCACCTATTAATAGCCCGCTACACAAACATTTTGCTAATATCAAGCGTATGGAGAGTTTTAAAATTTGCAGTTAGCTCCATACCTACTTTGTGTAATGCAATCACAGCGATTCAGTTTTCTTTATCACCCCACTCCATTTTAATATCGCAAAATATTGTAC
Source organism: Leptidea juvernica (assembly GCA_949711755.1). Lineage (NCBI taxonomy): Eukaryota > Metazoa > Arthropoda > Insecta > Lepidoptera > Pieridae > Leptidea > Leptidea juvernica. The sequence continues at coordinate 4,543,806 of CATIXQ010000021.1, read as the reverse complement.
AAAGTATTGGCGCCAAAATGAGAAAACTTAATAAATAATCATATAAAACTGACAGATTCCAAATTCAAATGTAATATTTTGTTTATTTTTAATTGTAACAGTATTTATGGCCAGACTATGTAGTAATTTATGGAAATGTGAATGAAATGAAATGTTGATGATCCAAATAAACGGGTAAAAGTTAACATAATTAATTTATCCTGAAGCCTCGTTAATTAATAAGGTTTCGTGCAAAATAAAATTACAAATAATTACACAAATCAATTTAAAAACAAAATTTATGAACGATGCGGGACTCGAACCTGCGACATCTCGCGTTCCGCGCGAGCGCTCTTCCACTGGGCCAACCGTTCGAATGACGCAAAGTTAATAAGTCTTGATATGTATTTGTTCACTTTCAGGTTGTCCCTTCATCTACAGAACCTTCTTAACTTGCTCAACCCTAATATTTTTATTGAAATTGACTTGAGATGTCACTCGTTCAAATCCAAACAATTTGTTATATTTTTAGTGAGTAATATAAGTATATATATAATGTGATGTATATTAATATAATATCACTTTAAAAAAAATGTTTACAAATAACTGTAAAAAAAATCTAAGCTCAACTGTCAGATTGTCATGTTAACAAAATCTACCCGGGCAAAGTAGCGTGCGCTCGCTAGATATCAATAACATGTCGTAATATTAAGAGTCTGTTCACGAGGTACACTTAATTACAAGACCGTAATTAAAGCTTGAAAGGCATATGTAAATACCTCGTTTCAAATACATATTATTGACAACTTTTTATTTCTATCTTATTTGAATACCTTGCCTTTGGAATCTAATAAAACCTTAATCACTTTCATAATTGCATACGACTTGGTAAATATTGAAAGCGTGAGAGTCTAACTTAATAAAGTTATACATTTGTTACAATAATCTAATATATCTATATCTATATATATAAAAATGAATTGCTGTTCGTTAGTCTCGCTAAAACTCGAGAACGGCTGGACCGATTTGACAAATTTAGGTCTTGAATTCTTTGTAGAAGTCCAGGGAACGTTTAAAAGGTGAATAAATAGGAAAATGCTGCTAAATTAAATAAAAACAACAAATTTGTTTTTCCTTTGATGTGTCAATACATAATTTCTATGAGAGAATTTATTGATGCACGGTTTGACAGTTCTGCTGTGAAACAATTTCATTACAACAGCAGGGTGCATATTTTACGAAGTAATTCTTGATGTTATGAAATATTATTGACAAATTCATAAAAAAACATTATTTTATTTATTATATACAAAACAACGTCTGTCGGGTCAGCTAGTTATATATATAAAAATGAATTGCTGTTTGTTAGTTTCGCTAAAACTCGAGAACGGCTGGACCGATTTGGCTACATTTGGTCTTGAAATATTTGTGGAAGTCCAGAGAAGGTTTAAAAGGTGATTAAGTATGAAAATGCTCGGAATTGAATAAATACAACAATTTTATTTTTCCTTTGATGTGTCCCCCGTCGTTCAGAAATCAAATTGAAAGAGTAGTTTAAAATGAATAACTAATTAGTATCTATAATATATCTTTCTATCTCTCAGGAGGAATAAACTTAATTTTAGCTAATAGTTGGTAGATTAACTACGGTTGTTAACTATCTATCAGATTATTTTTATAAAGATTGATAAATCTTAAGTTTTGTCACAAATTAAATTTCTGAACCATTATAATCTATGTCGATCGATACTTTAGACAAAGAGTGCATCCTTCTATCTTTGTGAGTGACGATTACCACTACGTGCGAGAACTTTATTTACTTCGGTTATCCATTGTGATAGTGACGTTTCAATTCTTAAAAAAACATTATTTTATTTATTACTAGCTGACCCAACAGACGTTGTTCTGTATATAATAAGTAAAATAATGTTTGTATATGAATTTGTCAATAATATATCATAACATCAAAAATTACTTCGTAAAATATGCACCCTGCTGTCGTAATGAAATTGTTTCACAGTAGAACTGTCAAACCGTGCATCAATAAATTCTCTCATAGAAAATATGTATTGACACATACATCAAAGGAAAAACAAATTTGTTGTTTTTATTTAATTTAGCAGCATTTTCTCTGGACTTCCTCAAGACCAAAATTAGACAAATCGGTCCAGTCGTTCTCGAGCTTTAGCGAGACTAACGGACAGCAATTCATTTTTATATATATAGAAAGATAGATATTCAGAACAACTTGTTCATAATAAATATTGTTACTAATACATTTACTAATATATATGGAGATGTCTCTGAATTAAATAAATAAATAAAATAAAAATACAGTGCCAAAAATTAATTTAAATTATTTAAAAAAATTGCCAACCAATGCAGACATTTTAAACGCCTGCATTTATGGCATTTTTGCCTCGCTTTATGCACATGAACAATGACGTCATAACAAACAAGAAACAAGCCCAGCGGATTGATTGAGAATTGAGATTTATCTAGTGAAATTACTGGGCAAATGAGACTTAACATCTTATGTCTCAAGGTGACAAGCGCAGTTGTAGTACCGCTCAGAATTATTGGGTTTTCAAGAATCCTGAACGACACTGCATTGTAATGGGTGTATCAATTACAATCAGCTGAACGTCCTGCTCGTCTCGTGCCTTATTTTCATAAAAAAAAACTTACATTCACATTTATAATATTAGTAAGGATGCATATAATATATCGTATTATTGAAGGCTTGTAAGCGTACGATAATACCTTGTCCCACGAACAATCTTATTTAAAACTCTTTGTTGCATCATTTTAAATATTATATTGCAATTAAAATAATTTGTAAATCGATGGAAATGTAAATCTTGATATAAAAGAGTGGCACAGTATGCCGGCTAGATTATGGGTACCACAACGGCGCCTATTTCTGCCGTGATGCAGTAATATGTAAGCATTAATGTGTTTCGGTCTGAAGGGCGCCGTAGCAAGTGAAATTACTGGGCAAATGAGACTTAACATCTTGTCTCGAGGTGACGAGCGCAGTTGTAGTGCCGCTCAGAATTTTTGGGGGTTTCAAGAATCCTGAGCGGTACTGCATTGTAATGGGCAGGGCGTATCAATTACCATCAGCTGTACGCCCTGCTCGTCTTGTCCCTTATTTTCATAAAAAAATGAGTTTCTTGCTACTTCTTCTCATTAGGTCAACCCTTTACGAAGTAGCGGTAGAATCAATAAGAAAAATATTTTTTTGACATTCATAATTGTCATTTCCGTGACAACTACATGAATAAAGTGATTTTGATTTGATTTGATTTGATTAAATTGATGTGCGTTATAGAACCGTTAATATCCACATATCAGCCACAGTTTAGTATAAAGACACATGTCATACACTGCCATCATCGTCGATAGAAATTTACGATGACATATTCAATAAAAACTTCCGATTATAATGGAGAGATAGTACGTAATTATCCGCAGGGTATATTAATCCCGCCAATTATAGCGAGCCGGTACCGGGCGCACGTTCCATTCCCAGGGAGAGTTCCGGGTCCGATTCCCGGTAGCACGTGAGAAATCTATACGCCATATATCGTACTACGGACTTTTTTTTGCACTCGCGACATACGCTGTATGTATTTCTGCAGATGACTTTAGAATTGATTACTTTTTACTTTCTTTTGTGCGTACATTCCTGTTGTAGTCCTGTTGAAGTTAATCGATAAATCACCCACTAATGTAGCGTAAAGATTTATCTATAGTCATGATGTTTATTTAGCTAGGTGACACAGCCAATACGTTATAACTATGGTTACCAAGGCTTTATTTTATGGATAAGGAGGACAAATGAGCGTACGGGTCACCTGAGATTAAGTGATCACCGCCGCCCACATTCTCTTGGAACATCAGGGGAATCACAAGAGCGTTGCCGGTCTTTAAAAGTGTACGCTCTTAATTTAAAGGTACCCAATTTGTATCGCCCGGAAACACCACACTAGGAAGCTCATTCCACAGCTTTGTAGTACGTGGAAGAAAGCTCCTTGAAAACCGCACTGTGGAGGACCGCCACACAGGTGGTGGGGATGATATCCTTACTTGCGGTGTGTCGTGCGAAGGTGGAATTCGACGGCAGGAATCAGGTGAAACACCTCTTCGGAACACTCCCCATGATAAATGCGGTGGAAGATATACAATGAAGCGACGTCATGACGAAACGCCATGGCTACAGAGCTTTGTATTCAAAATAGTTTTAACTTTTTTATGCTGCGGCCATATTTTTGCGGTAAGGTTAAGATTTGCGTTGTGGCGACAAGAAATTCGACAAAATATTGACTAATCACGATATCTCTGGAAACGGCGTAGAGACTTGAAATTTTGGTAAGAATATTCCTTTCGCCTATGTTAGCTAAGAAAGGTTTTTACAAAATTCTACCCGCAAGAGTTTCTTTTAATATGAACAGAATAACGTCTGTTGGTTCGGCTAGTTCATTTATATAACATATATGTATATATTCTGGAGGAGGTTTTGCAATGCCAAGGATTTTTTTTAGTGATTACCGCCATCCATATTCCCTTCCAACGTTTTAAAAACGTTTGTGTGGGAAAGGTTACTATAGCATATACGATTTTCTTAATGATACCGCAGACTGGGAATGAAGCGAACACCCTCAGGGTCTTAGTTATAAATGTTTATTGTACGATATTACATTGTAATCCATATTTTAATAAAAAAAAGCCCGCTGAGTTTCTTGCGCCCGTTCTTCTCAGGTCTGAGGCTGTCTATTTTGAATGGGTGGTAGTTTTTGACGTTCAATAAGTGATTTTTGAATCCTATTTTGAATACAAATGTTTGAATTTTAATTGAATAAATAAAGTTTTCATATTACATAATTTTCATAAAAATTACTTTACATTATCAAATAATTTATGGAAATGTTTTGTTTTGAAACCTTATTCAAATATGTGAGGAAATAAGAAAAGTAAAAAATAGTTATTTGTCGGAAAACTTGAAGATACCATTTTTAGCGGACCAAGGCGAGTTACTATGTTGCAATGCCGAGTATATCTTAAGAATAATTTTCTTGGTGAGAAAAGCTGCGGAAAAGCAAACGCATATGAATTTTGTATGTTTACGACGCTTCTAGGGTTTCGTGCTCGAAGTTTAATCAACGGGAAAGCTAGTACTAAAATGCCGCGTCGGTCATGTAATGTTATGTTAGCATTGTGAAATCCGACATGTGAAAAAAACTACTATCGAGTACTATCAAGTAGTTTTTTTATGACAGTATGAGACGAGACGTGCAGGACGTTCAGCTGCTGGTAATTGATACGCCCTGCCCATTGCAATGTGGTGCCGCAGAGGATTCTTGAAAAACCCAAAAACTCTGAGCGGAACTACAATTGCGCTCGTCACCTTTACACTTAAGATATTAAGTCTCATTTGCCCAGTTATTCCAGTAGCTGCGGCGCCCTTCAGACCAAAACACAGTAATGTTTACACATTACTGCTTCACGGCAGAAATAGGCGCCGTTGTGGTACCCATAATCTAGCCGGCATCCTGTGCAAAGGAGCCTCCCACTGGTGAATGGCTAATAATGGTTCACAAAAATTTTAATAATGAAAAATTATTTGTGTTTAAAATAGCTGGCATATCCAGTGATGTGTATTTTTTGAGATTTGATTTTTAATCCTTTAAAAGTGTTTTATTTAAAGTCTAAACTGAGTATTGGATACTGAAAGTAGCACATTTTAAAACTCTTTTGGTATTTTATAACCAAAAATATGTCAATAAACAATGCGGCTATTATGTGTCGGCCGCGGCTATAAATACATGGAAGGGCTAGTCGATTGTGAACATTAGCTGGATTGACAGGAACAAGCCGCTTGTTACCGCCGCGCCGCGCCGCCGGACCCGCGATCGTATCGCCCCTTTCGGCTGTTGTGCCTCAGACCACGCTGAGATCACTGGATGTGCCAGCTATTTTAAATATATAATTTTCAAATTATTAAAATTTTTGTTAGCCATTATTAGTCATTCACCAGTGGGATCGTTTGCATCGGATGCCGGCTAGAATATGGGTAGCACAACGGCGCCTGTTTCTGCCGTAAAACCGTTATGTGTAAAACATTAGTGTGTTTCGCCCTGAAGGGCGCCGTAGCTAGTAAATATTCTGGGCAAATGACATCTTATGTCTTAATAATCATGAGCGGCACTGCATTGTATGCAATTACAATGGGCAGGGCGTATCAATTAAAATCAACTGAACGTCCTGTTCATCCCTTATTTTCATAAATAAATCACTTTATTTAGTACCGACTAGTTTCGGACCATTTCACCATCGAAGTTCCTTCATTAGGATGAGTGGAGTGGGTCCGCGATAACGTCCCGTCTCATACTGAGGATTTGTGCTGGTAGTGAGCGATTTGGGCGCGGGGTGCACCTTAGGTGGACTCCGAATGGTCCGAAACTAGTCGGTACCCACACCGATAAACAGTGAGTAAAGTCATGTAAATAAATAAAGAAATAATTTTCTTGGAAGAGTAGGATAACAGTGGAGGTAACCTGAGGTTAAGTCAGTTAAGTTAGTGCCACAACTCCCTTGCAACAACAGAGGAATCTCAGGAGATAGGTGTCATTATCGTCAACATATCAGCCGGAAGACGTCCACTGCTGGACAAAGGCCTCCCCCAAAGATCTCTGGTGGTGCTATGGTGCTATTCGCACCAGAATAGCACCACCCCCTCTAAGGGATACAAAGAACGGAGGATGGGCAGCACCATCCTTCATCTACATCGAGCATGAACATTTACTGCGATCGCCAACTCTGCCAAGCGTATAGGGCATAAACCCCCCCAAATGGAGATAGGTGTACGCGCGGGGTAATGTTTAATTGTATCACTCTGGCTAAGAAAGGACAGCTTAATTTCAATAGATTATCTCGACTTACACACCTCTAAGAGGGAACAAATATAATTACATAGTTTTTTCATTAATTTACACTTTTAGGGTGTGAATTATTAAGGCGTGCTACACATGTAAGAGGCAGAATAGATCTATGGATTATGTGCCATACTTCCCCATACATAATAATAATAACAGTAATGTATATAAAAAAATTAATGAATCTTCTTACATATAGTACTTTAAATATATTTTTAATTGTGTATATAAATATTAGGCAAATAACAGGAATGGCAATAAGTTTCTTTCCTTTTCTTTTTATTTTAACTCAATTTTTCAAAGTCGTAATTTTTATTTATAAATATGTATTATAATTGATCTAAATATTTTTAATTACTTTTGAACTGACCTCTTATTTTTGTCGTTTGTAGCAGTAGCTGAAGAGTTTATGCGTAAGGGATAGCCTAAAAAGCCATATACCAAAAGACCCCAGATATCTTTTTTATGTAACCAATGGCAGTTATTACTTACCGACAAGGTGATTTGGGAATTTTTCGTATTTATTTCTCGTCAGATTTTATAAAAAATTAAGTATTAACACTTTCTTATACAATTTAATAAATGACCTCTTCTAGCATTATACATCCAAGTTCCTCGGGGTGTAAATGGGTGCATAATAAGCGTCCATTGAAGATCAACGCTACATTCTTGTATAATGGTAGTCGCTACACGTGTTTGTATGTTTGTTCGCCTCCGACATTTGTATGGCCGCGAATAATGATTTACAATATCAACGAGAGGCTCTACGAAGTGTTCCGCGAGCGAGAAGAAAGATTTGGGTGCGAATTACTGACTTTATTGTGTAAAGAGTATTTGTGTTAACACTTCTAGTAAAATAATTATAATTCTGCTTTACTTTATACTTGATTGAATTTTGAACAGTGGGAGGCGCCTATTTCTGTCGTTAAGCTGTAATGTGTAAGCATTATTGTGATTTGGTCTGAAGGGCGCCGTAGCTAGTAATTACTACTGCTAGGGCAAATGAGACTTAACATCTTATGTCCCGAGGTGACGAGCGCTATTGTATTGTCGCTCAGAATTTTTGTGTTTTTCAAGAATCCTGAGCGGCACTGCATTGTAATGGGCAGGGCGTATCAAATACCACCAACTGAACATCATGGTGGTATCGTCCCTTAATTTCATAAATAAAATATCTTTTTTGTAGTAAATAATAGTTAATTAGTGCCAGATGAAGCACAATAGACAACACGAGTGTTATAATCAGATACTAAATACTATACTAGCGTATACACGATCAGACAGCCCGATAATAGGTGAAAAATTTTGATATGTCCATGTATGCGTTAATGCGTTTTATAAGTTAAATAATAAGGAGCTTATTGCAATCGTGGCTGACTGTTTACGACTTGATATTCAAAATCGGTTACAGCAACAATAGATTCGTTTTCCTTTTTTGTCTTGCTGAATTTCCCTGAGATTTATATTGAAAAAGACAAAAGTCAATTCTAAAACTGGATCAATAAATTCAGCCAGGTAATTAATGATTATAGATGAAAATTTGCAAATTTAAAGAAAAATAGAAGGAAATGAGTGATTATCAATATAATAATAGTAAACTTATCTAAATATTTTTCTAAATGAGAAACTTCGTTTTTTTTATGAAAATAAGGGACGAGACGAGCAGAACGTTCAGCTGATGATAATTGATACGCCCTGTCCATAACAATGCAGTGCCGCTCAGGATGCTTGAAAAACCTCAAAAATTCAGAGCGGCACTACAATTGCGCTTGTCACCTTGATACATAAAATGTTAAGTCTCATTTGTCCAGTAATTACACTAGCTACGGCGCCCTTCAGACCGAAACTCAATAATGCATACACATTACTGCTTCACGACAGAAATTGGCGCCGTTTAGGTACCCATGATCTAGCCGGCATCCCGTGCATCCTGTGCAAAGGAGCCTCCCACTGGTTTTTCGTTGAATAAGAGTAGACCTACATACATTACTGTTACTAGCAAATTTTCACAAGTTAACATTAATAAGATTTATTGTGAAAATAACATTTGCGATCAAAATCATAAGCATATTTAGATTAACTCCGATTATTAGTTAGCTTGTAAAGTCGTAATAAACATGTCTAATCTACAAGTATTCAGCAAGGTAACAATTGAAAGTGCGCACATATTCAGTGGTCTTAGTTGCTCATATACAACATCAGCGACACAACAAGTGCTTGTAATTGGATTCAAAATGGACGCCTTGTGGACTAAAATTTTATTATTAATACTCGTTATACTTGAATGAGGAATTGTTTGGTACCGTATAATAGCTGTGGATTATTCTAAGATGGAAAAGCAATGTAGGTTGCAACGGTTGATGTGTCAAGATATGGATGACCGGCCATTGAAAGCGGAGTTGAGAACTGAACTTAATTGGGAGGGGTGGAGTGGAGTCAGTTAGGGTCAACAACTGATTGTGTACTGGACTATAGTTAAGAAATTTATTCAAACAAAACAAATCTTATAACTATATTTGGAATACTATGATTACATTAAATTTAAAGTTTCATTACGGAGAAGCGCAACAAGAATACTGGCAGCATTTCCACGCTAGGCTGATCCGTTGACCGAAACAGAACCAGTGCTTGGGTTGCCCGTAGCCCTATTGAAGCAAGAAGATAGTACTTCGTACATTCTCCGCCCCACGGGCCAAGTGTATTCAAACAAAGCAAATCTTAAAACTATATTTAGAATACTATACATTAAATTAAACCTATCATTACGGGTAAACGCACCAATAATACTGGCAGCATTTCCACGCTAGGCTGATTCGTTGACCGAAATAGCTGCCAGCGCTTGGGTTGCCAGTAGTCCTATTGAGGCGGGAAGATAGTACCTTGTATATTCTCCACTCTAGGGGCCAAGTGTCTCGACACCAAACCCCACAAAGATGTAAGACTCACTGGGACCGATATATTTGCTATGCTTGCTGTCTTCGGCAGTCGAAGCAGCAGCCCCGATCCCAACTGACGTAACTTGGACATGAGAAGGAGCCAGAGTGTCGACGCAAGTCACGTCCCACACACTGATAGATGTGATCAAAAGATCATCAAAGGCTGACTTACATAGAAGTGCGCCCCATGCTTTTTGACACTTTAAAATAGAAATATATTTATTTACCCCAGGGAATTGCAACAACACTTGGTAAACCTTATGAAGCTACATCAGTTCGGAAAGAGGGAGATGAAGAATGAAAGAACATGGGGAGAAGAACTGATAAGAAACTCCCAGTCGATCTTTTAAATCATATAGCAAATTAGCCTACTTAATCTAATATAATAATAATAATAAATAATAAAAAGCCTTTATTAACAATCTATAAATAAGTACAGTTACATTTCTAATCTTAAATCTACTATTTTAATTTGATTATATAAAAGAACTTATGTGATAATTTACTACATTAGACACACATTAACATAAAACTTAAAGATAAAATTAGGCTAGCAACAATAAGTAAAACGAACCAATGTCATAGATATAAAATATCATATCCAACAACTGAAATGGAAATGGGCTGGACACATGATACGAAGTAAGACTGAGAAATGGACTAAAGAAGTGACAGAATGGTGTCCAAGATATAATACCAGAAATAAAGGAAGACAGCATCGAAGATGGGAACATGATATTCTAAAGGTGGCAGGTCCGACTTGGATGAGGACAGCAAGAGATAGATCTTTGTGGAGAAAACTTGGGGAGGCCTATGCTGAAAAGCAAAACAATCTAGAAACCGGTGTATAATCTAATATTAAACCATTTTAAATGGCCTGCGCAGAACCAGACAAGAACCATTCATCATTATCCTCTATATAATCTACTATACTATAGTAAGCCTTCCTTGTCAAAGAAGGCTTAATATATTTATTAGATGATCGAGAATGTGAAGGTAATATAATGCTGGTTATAAGGCTGGAAAAAGTACGAAATGTCAGTTGATATCTTGTTTTATGCTGACTTATATGACAGGTGGTGTATGACAATCAATAAATCACATTGGATTAAAAGGAATTTAATCCTAAATTCAGGGCTAAAAGATTTATGAACGCTGGTCTGTTAATCCATCGGAAAATATTAATTAAATATGCAATGTTCCCAGCGAAGTTGAAGCCGCCAATCCAATGCTCCATAAGCAGATTTACGTAATCGAAAATTGTTAAATTAGCTCGTTACTTAAAAGGCATAAAAGGCATTTATTTTCTTAAAATTGATTTATTTAAAATTATTTTTGATGTCATTTCTAATATACTAGATACTACTACCGCTTCGGAAACAAATGGCGCTCTGAAAGAGAAGAAGCGGCGCAAGAAACTGTCCCAGCATTCTTTCTTTGCGCTCTTTTCAATAAAAACACACAATATTGTATAGTCATTTGTATCGCTATAAAATAATCACAATCTAGTCTTAGCCTGTCCGATCATTTAGATATTCAGCTGTGCAATAATAGGATTTACGACAGAGCAATTTTTTTATAAAACATTTAAACAATCATCTACCACAAACGGTAGATCGTTAATATATATAAGAAACAAGAAAGGACCAAGAATAGAACCCTGTGGAACACCTATTCCCACAGGTTTACCCGAAGACTTTTTGCCATTTACATCATTCATTAATTGTTAAATAAGTTATTAATCCATCCAAACATTCTAACTCTATGCTCTTGCCATACATACATACGGTATATAGAAAATGTTGGATCAAGCGCAGTAACTGGGTTCATTTACAATTCAATATAGAACAGCCTTGCGCGACGCCCCGTTGGCTGCAGGCGTGGCTGATAATTGCCGACGTAATTACCTGCAGCAGTACACCAGAACACCTTGGACGAGATACGAGCTGGCTACGGTAGCCTGGACACTGTGAAAGCAGACACCCTGACGTTAGCTGGTCAACTAGACCATTTGTATCATACTTCAGCTACCAAGCCTCTTGTAACTCATATGTCAAAATAATAATTTATCTCTAATTGTATAAAAATAATTAAATTATATTTAATTACACGTTATTTAACTAAATTATGCGATGTAAATATTATTTTCATTTTGCGTTTGTTTGTCTTTGAATTCCATTAAATAAAATTAATTCTTCTTGGAATAATAATTACTTCTCTATTTGTAATACAGAAGTAGCCACTTATTTATTACAACATTGGTTTTTTTCTAAAAACGTGAAATATCGCGAGCAGCAATTTTTTTAAGGTCTTTTTTTTTGTTACTTCAAAGAAGGATAACTTCTTAATTCGTCATTAATCTATCCTTCTGTCGTCTCCGCTCCTCTAACGGCCGTTCCCAATATACTATCCACAGATAGAGATACATTACTACCTTCTACTGTCAGTAATTAGCTGTCAATAATCTGAAGCTGTCCTAATATACCCGATAAGTCATTCTTATCGCCAGTTCACTGTTGCAATTTCCATACAAACTTCTTTCCCTGGTTAGCTATACGTCGTCCCATTGACAGACAGCGTGTACGGATAAGATGAGTTACCGTCGATAAGTTTATTGGGACAGAAAAGTCAACGATAGTTTGACAATTTTTTATGTCAACCGGAGATAGACTGAATATTGGGAATGGCCGTAAAACTGTTTATGCTATAAATACGAAATGCAATGACTTTAATGTTTGCAGCCTGCGATAGTTCACAAAATATATTAAATCTTATATATAAAATTCTCGTGTCATGGTGTTAAACTTTGAACTCCTTGGAAACGGCTTGACCGATTCTCATGAAATTTTGAGTGCATATTGGGTATGTCTGAGAATCGGACAACATCTATTTTTCATCCCCCTATTTTTTTTATTTAATTTTCTTGACATTTTTTTTTAAATTTATTCTTCAAATTTTCACCCATCTACGATCAACAGTTACTTTTGTATCACGATTTTAATATCGGCAAAACAACGTTTGCTGGGTCAGCTAGTAATATTATATAATGTATAATGGAATTGTGTATCATATTATTAGAAAAGTAAGTCCATCTTTTAAGGATTATATACTACATACATACAGCATACTATGCTAAAAATACGAAATAGCAATGACTTTAAAGTTTGCAGCCTGCGATAATTCACGAATATTAAATTAACATATAAAAAATGGAAAAGTAACAACACTAATTATTAATTGGAGACAGTGCAGTGGTAATGCCATCTTGTCACCGTTAATATGGCCGCCATATTTAGACATAACATCTGACTGCGAGCAATATACATAACTACTCTGTCACTTCAAGTGTTTTACTTGTTTACATAGATCGATATGTACGCTTTCCTGGCACGCCTTTTTAGTTGTATAACATTGCGAAATAGGTTTGACTATACAAGATTATAAAATAACAACTTTCAAATTCAAATTGAATTTCAAATATTTTTATTCAAAATAGGATGTGACATCACTTATTGAAAGTCAAAAACTACCATCCATTTACAAAAAGAATGCCTCATTATTACTTGCTGCTACGGAACCCTTCATGCGGGGGTTCCGACTCGCACTTGGCCGCCTTTATTTTGTAATATTTTTACATTATTAATTTTTTAAATAACTCGAGTTTGAGAACTATTGTTGATTGATTTTATTAACAATTAATAAAATAAACTAATCACTGTAGAAGAGGGCTATTCGCGCTATTTATATCCTAGATCCTTAAGAATCATTAAGAAAAAAATTTAAAGAAATAAACATTTTGACTGATGCTTCAAATAAAATATTTTTTATATTTATATTATTTTTTAGAAGCTTAATCTCTATCTCTGCAAATTCTTGATTAGGATGCTGAATTGGATTAGAAATCAATTTATTAAGATTTATCCCCCTTATTTCTAATAATAGAAATCTACTCCATAATGAAGCTTCTCTAAAATACTTTTTAACTCAATCTATTGCCTCCGTTAATTTTATTATTATTATTATTATTATTATAAAAATAATTTTATTTAAAAATTTTGAATTTAATAATATTTCAGTATTACTAAGGTGAACCTTATTAATAAAAATAGGATCAGCCCCCTTTCATTTCTAATTCCCTAATATTATAGAAGGAATTGAATAAATTGTTTTATTTTAATAACTTGACAAAACATTTCCCCTTAAATTCTTTTATTTTATTACTATAATTTTAATTTTATTAATATTATCATAATTTTAAATGTTTTAATTGGAGCTTTAATAGGTTTTAATCAAACTTCAATACGAAAATTATTAGCTTTTTCTTCTATTAATAAATTAGGATGAATAATAGCTGCTTTTATAATTAGTGAAAACTTATAATTATTTTATTTTTTTATATATTCCTTTTTAAATTTAATTTTAATATTAATATTTTATATATTAAAATTTTTTATATGAATCAAATTATAAATTTTAATATTATTTTTTATGTTAAAATATCTTCAATCATTATATAATATAATATTCAATATTCTTGATAATGTTGTATATGTTCATAAGCACATTGAGGAATTTGCTAGAAACTGTGATAATCATAGTGTTAACACGAGGTACAAACATAAACTTGTTATGCCTACTACTCGGCTGGGTAGAGTCATTAAGTATTTGTCCCCACAATGTACGACGATGTATATGCTTTTACAACAAGATCTCAGAAAATGTTCAAAACAAAAGTACCTACTACGTTATTCAAAAGAATTGTTAAAAAACGTTTGTGTGGTAAAGGTTACTATAACATAGATGACTTTCTTAATGATTCCACAGATTGGGAATGGAGCGACCGCCTTCAGGCTGTTAAATAATAAGTTTAATTGTAGAATATTACTTCGAAAAAATATTTTTTGATGTAAAAAAAAGCCCAAAAATTGTTATTTTTTTTTTGTATTTTTATGTGAAAATCTTAATGCAGTTCACAGAATATGTCTACTTACCAAGTTTAAGCCGTATATTTCTTACAGTTTCGTAAAAAAGTGGCTATGACATACAGAACAGATAGACATGACGAATCTATAAGGATATAGTTTTTTGCCATTTGGCTACGGAACCCTAAAAAACACAAGAGCTATCGAGTACAGTAGATGCATCAATCTACACACTGTAAATCAATAAAGGAAGGTATCACAAACAAATTCTTATTATAGTAAAGTATAATAAACCTTTTGCTATTGAGTTTTGGGAGGTTGCTCCGCCATATCTGGTTGTCGCGTGGCAACCAGCTTACCACCATAATGTGTGTCGTTAGCCGAACATGAAAAACTTATTGGACCAGTCGAAGAATTCAATTTACGACCGTCGACTTTCGGGAGCGCATTAATATTAATGGAGGCCAAAATATTTGCCATTTTTTCGGGTATTTAACGCTTGAGTAGCTTCTGTTTAGAGGTTTTTAGTTATAAAGTGCTTTTGTTTGTCAAATATGAATTATTTTGCTGTTACTTTTACGTTAAATTTAAATTCAATATTAATTCAAGAGGTTGTTATAGCTACCAATACAATTTTAGCGACGCTGATTGTGACTATTTGCATTGAGATTGCAGATTATATAAATAAATTAATATGTTTTAAAAGTGATAGCCTTCACTTCTAGGATTAATACAAAAATAAAATTTGAAAAAAAAAAAATAATGGACGTTTTTCTAATATGCAAATATTGGGGTTGAGCAGGTTATCAACTGTAATGTAAGTCCTGTATATGAAGCCACAACCTGATAGTTGAACAAAGTATACAAGATTTTATGACGGTACGGCACTTGATTGGTTAGCTCAGTCGTTAGAGCACTGGCACGGAACGCGAGAGGTCTTGGGATCGAGTCCCGTAACGTTTATAATTTTTTTTTTTCAAATTTTGTTTGTATAAGATATATACATTCACATACTACACAATCACCTCAAATCTGGAGTGCAGGGTAAAATTAGATCAATTATCCAAATGTAACAAGGTCATTCTGGTCCGGGGCACAAGGACATCATGGGTAATGAGATAGCTGATGAGCTGTTCAAGGAAGAAGCTTCGGCAACCTTCAATGGACCTGAACCCTTCTGCAGTGTCGGAGAATCCCTTATCCGCAGGGTATTGAAGAATCAGGAAGCTCGCGAAGCAGCTAGTCATTGGCTTTCTTTGCCATGTCTTTGGCAGGCTAAGCTGCTCTTAGGTAGCAGGCCAAGTTTCCCATTAACCCAAGCAGGAATCAATTACAAACCCTCACAGGCTTACTCTCTGAGTACTGCAAATTCAAAGGTCACTAGACATAAATACCTCAGTGAATCCGGTATGATATGCAGATTTTGCCAAGAGGCCAACGAAGATCCTCAACACATCCTTCTGGAATGTGAGGCCATCACCGCATTGAGGGCAGTATGCCTCAAGGCCCTCAAAATCAAGACAGAGTCATCCACATTTTTTTAATGACAATAAGGGACGACGAGGGAGAGACGAGCAGGTCGTTCAGCTGATGGTAATTGATACGCCCTGCCCATTAAAATGTAGTGTCGCTCAGGATTCTTGAAAAACAAAAATTCTGAGCGGCACTACAACTGCGCTCGTCACCTTGACACAAGATGTTAAGTCTCATTTGCCCAGTAATTTCACTAGCTACGGCGCCCTTCAGATCGAAACACAGTATTGCTTACACATTACTGTTTCACGTCAGAAATAGGCGCCGTTGTGGACCCCATAATCTAGCCGGTGCAAAGGAGCCTTGTGTCCACTGAGGATACTGCACCTCTTAAAGGTCTGGAGGATGTGATTTAGATACAAATTAGAACTCCAATTATACAAGAGAAACATTTCTCTAAACGTTGCCCAACTACTTCATCACACCAAATTGTCCCCACTAGGGCTTGCGTCCGAGCACGTGTAGGGAGCACAACAGATCTACAGATCTAAGTGCATACTGTTTTCGAATGGGTGGTAATTTTTGACTTTAAATAAGTCCTATCCTATCTATATATATAAAAATGAATTGCTGTTCGTTAGTCTCGCTAAAACTCGAGAACGGCTGGACCTCTGACGATTTGGTTAATTTTGGTCTTAAATTAAATGTGGAAGTCCAGGGAAGGTTTAAAAGGTGAATAAATTTGAAAATGATTGGAATAAAATAAAAATAACGTTTTTTGATTTTCCTTTGATGTGTCCCCCGTCGTTCAGAAACCAAATTAAAATAATAGTTTAAAATGAATAACTAATTAGAATTTTTTATATCTTTTAACTTTCTAAGGAGGTAAAAAATAAACTTAATTTAAGGTAACTATACTAGGTAGATTAACTACAGTGGTTAACTATCCATTTGATTATTTTTATATGGTTAGATAAATCTTAAGTTTTGTGACAAATTGAATTTCTGATGTAATAAGGAGTAGCTTAGGCTACGTTTATTTCAAAAAAAAAAATCGTTTATTTTAGAAAAATAAAGTAATGTTGCAATGTCCAAGAAACGGGCTAACTCTAAAAATAATTTATATGGCAAAACAACGTTTGCCGGCTCAGCTAGTTTTGAATAAAAATATTTGAATTTGAATTGAAAGGCATACAAGACATTTATTTTCTCAAAATTGATTGATTATAGACCTAATTTCTGAACAGTGGTTGGGACTTTATTATAAAATTACCCTTAAAACTATTGTGTATCTTATGAAGCCTACTAGAATTAGTTACAATCAATCCCTTACTTATAGTGTTAAAATAATGAAAATCATCATTAAGAGCAAAAAGGTGTCGATTTTTGTGAACGTATATTAAATTTTCATAAATGTACTGACAATGATCAGTCATAATATTTATTTCTTTAAATTTTTCTTTGAGTGACTGTCTATAAATAACCAAGCTGATATATAGCACGAATAGCTCTTTTGCAGAGCAAACACTATATCAATGTCAGTAGCATGACCCGACAGTAAAATACCATACGACATCTTCTATATTATATAAAATGAAAATGGCCTTTGTTTGAGGCTCTTTCACGCCTAAACCACTCATCGTATCGACATGAAACTACCACCATTCGATGCGAAATTTATCCTTAATGGTTTATGGCTTATTTTTCGAATTCCAATGTTCCTTCGGCTAGTATACATATATTTATATATATGACGACCCATATCGCCGAATGGTTAGTGACCCTGACTACTAAGCTAGAGATCCCGGTTTCGAATCCCGGTAGGTGCAATCATTTATATGATGAATATGGATGTTTGTTTCCAAGTCATGGATGTTTATATGTATTTATGTATGTTTAAGTAAGTATATTGTATTAAAATATTATATCGTTGTCTTGTACCTATAGTACGCTATGCCTAGTTTGGGTCAAGATAATTTGTGTAAATGTGCGTAAAAAAAAATTATATACTGACCAAAATAAATCAATCTATTGACATAAAAATGATCCTAAATCCTTGGATTACAGAAAGTGTTCTCCATTATGGGGCCACAAAGGCCACTGTCACCCAATCACAGCAAGTCGTGCCTGGCCGCGGCTCATTGTCACCTCCGCACAATCGCGACATTACCACTCATTATATTCAATTCATCCGCGCCACTTTAATTTTTTTAGTCACGATCATCTTAATGATGCTCTATTTCAGATGTCGTGGTCTGAATGTGTGGTCTTACCGTTTCCTTTGGCTTCTGGGCTGTTTGATTTGAATCGTATGTACAAAACTCTCACCAAGATATTTTTGGGAAATGTATCGTTTAGTATTACTGACATGTAGAAAATTTTAACACAACAATTTTCTGTATTTATTCAATACTAACAAACTTAAAAATTTATTGAATTAGGCGTTACTTTGCGGAAATCTATAATTATACAAATGATTTAAGTTTTCTTTAGTGTATATTGGCGGAATTAACACTAAAGAAAACTTAAATCATTTGTATACTAACAAACTTGTTAAAAAAAGGTGTAAAAGTGATTTTCATAACATTTAAAATGGATTTCCGTAAAATAATGGCAATTATTTTACATTCTAAAATAAATTGTAAATTCGATCGCTACCAAACTTTATAGGATTATTCGCTGGGCTGATTTGAATTTTGTTTTAAAGTTTCATTCAATTCGATCCGGCCGTTTAGGAGTCCATACGGAAGATACACATCGACTCTTACATACATATGAGTTAGATTGGCGTTATTGGCAATAAGATCCGACTTTGAGAATATCAATTTATTTGACAATTTTTTATTTTTTTATTAAATTATTACCTGATACATTTTACCTATTATTAAGTAGATGAACCTTTTTTTTCCAATGTATCTTGCCATCCCTAAAAATAGTCGATGCTTTGTAAAGTGGGCAGCGTTCGGGAAGCTCCTAAACTCTTCTCGTCCCAAATACCACAGTGTCTGAAGACGAAGGTTTTCAACCACTGTTTGTTGCCAGTGATGACTTGCGGTACGCAGACGTGGTCGCTAACTATTTGCCTGATGAGAAGCTCATAGTCACACAGAGGGCAATGGAGAGGGCTATGCTCGGAGTTTCCCTGCGAGATCGAATCAGAAATGAGGAGATCCGTAGGACAACCAAAGTCACGATTATTTGAAACATGGGGCAGAATGCCGGAAAATATCTATGACGGCTTTTAAAGAAATTGTTGCAGGTGACAACTATTCTACACAAGGGGGCGGATCTGCCTAGATTCGATCTAGTGAATCTAGGTCTGAACATTAGTTTATTCATAATATGTGACCTAGCATTACAATTTGGTACTGCCAATCGAACCCTACCTAAATCTGTTAAGGATTTAGGCATTCGACCCTTCCATCTCTAATATTTTTAAGGAAAGAGAGACAAGGCTTGGTAAAATTTTAGAAGATCGGTATAGGTGTTAAGGTTTAGAATATATGTATTGACTACATATTAAAACTTTTATTGAAGATTTGGGATTTTAGTGCCGCTAATTACTGACCGCCTCATATATTATATAGTGAGCCATTTAACTGACAGAAAAATGCTCAAAAAAACGTTTCAAACGAAGAGAAAATCTAATTTAAGTATCATAGGCAATCGATCTCACGAACAGAGGCTGCAAGATAGTCACACAAACCGCTGGATCAACCACTTACGTATCAGCATCACATTTAACACAAATGGCAGATCCTCCATGCAGTATCTCTAAGTGAAACACCAAAAAACCGCGCTCAAATTCCCATCGACTTTCCCACCGATTAATTACTCGCAAAAACGAAAATCGATTCAATTAAGAAATATCGATGCAAAAATGGCGAAAACTCAATAAAAACACGACAATGCTCATACCGCGGCTTGTAACATTAACCGTAGTGCGTCTGTCTGTCTGTCTCGATACTTGATTTGTCCCCGCTCCTGTATAATGAAGGTGCAAGTTGATGCGAGCGATTTCTCGATGATCGATTATAATGGATCGTTGAGTCGACTATCGATTATTTAGTATCGAGCCGGTTAATTATTGTTGCCGTCATGTGGTTGGTTAAATTGTTACATAGCTGGCGTGATCGTCTTTTATATCAATTAATTAGCTCTTTGGCGTTGCATAGAGATGTGAGTTCTCTCTACATCTTCTACCGCATTTATCACAGAGGACTTAGGGACCTTCAAGAAAAGAGCATACAACCACCTTAAGGGGCGGCAACGTATCTCTTGACACCTGTTATTGCGGATGTCCATGGTTGGTTGCCTCACCACTCCCCATCCCATGAGTCTCTTGCCCGTTTGCTTCCTCTTATATAAAAAAAAAAATAATTAATTCAAAGACTAAGGCTGAGATCTATAGACCATACTTAGAGTTTGCTCAGACTTTACTTACGTAAAACTTTGCTGAGTGGTATAAAACGTCAAACTTGACTTTTGCATTGCGCTGTATTAGCAGAGAAGTAAATTGTTAAAGAAGAATATTGGCTTGAGTCTAAGTAATATGCATTTATAGCAGTGCGGACATTGCTTAGATGTTTTTAGTTATGCATTCATTGGGCAATACTAACACATTTTTATCCTGCCAATTATATTGCCGATACTTACTGGTAAAACCTCTATTATTTATTATTACCTACCACAATTTTTTTTTTAAGATATTCACCGTTTTAGCCCATTACTTGGCAGATAAAAAAATTTTTGCATATCAATATAATTTATATGACGTAATTTTGTGTCCCAGAGGCCTAGAAAAATGCAGAAAAAATCCGATATGAGAAGTTTAAAAAAAAACACATGTATCCTGTGGGATTCAGTGCCAAGAGTCCTTCATATAAGTTATGATTTCAATGTATCTCTAAATATACATAGCCAGGTTAACTATGACTTCATTTTTAAATAACTTAGTTACAGAAATAAGTAAAAAGATTGCATTTTTAATAAAAAATCAGTTCCTTTTGTTAAAATATATAGAAAATACGATAAAATGTCATTCCTATTGAAAAACCAATAAAAATAAACAAAAAAGTTTTAACAAAAAAACAACCGGCTTCAAAAACACTATCTCAAAACAATAGTTATAAAATGCACTAAAAAGTATAAAAATAATTGCGTATTTTTATACAATCTAATTCTAGTTATGATTATTGTCATTTTTGGAAAATTTGGGTTCGAAGAGCATAAAAACATCTAAATATTTTCATAGATATTTTTCGTTTAAGCAAAAAAATTATAGAAATACAATTTTTCAAACTTTGATGTATCTGCAGAGATACATTGTCAATAAAAGAGACTCACCAACACTAATTACGTACTGATATATAGATTAACCAAAGAATTTCTTCCGTTCAATGACAATAACTTCTTTCTAAGCAAAAAACAGCACACCTCGCATTACTCGATACAGATTAAAAACCGTTCGGTAAACAAACGTCCATCTCTACTCCCATTCTATTGAAGTAAACACGTATTTATTTAATCGATAAATCGATTCTCGACTCGAACCCGATTTTTTGCGGCAAACTAATTCACGTAACAATAGCTAATTGTTGTCCAATGGAGCAAGAAACTCAATGGATTTGAATCGACGAATCGATTCTCCGTCGATTTATTTCGATAACGTCATGCGGGCATGAGACTTATGATTGATGGCCGAAATCGATTTAATACGTCGATTCAATAAATAATTTATTTTTGTAGAAACGAATGCCTTTCAAATTTTCGATTCATTAGATACGATTTTTGCTACCGATATTTCTGTAGACAATGCTCGACGAATAGTTTATTAATAATCGATTTATTTATCGACATAATTCATCAGAAGAAGTATAACGGGAGCCGTGGTCAAAATAAAGCAATTTTTTTACTAACATTTTTCATAATCATGATATGCCTTATTTTCTTTAGTATCTATAGTTTCATTTATATTAGAATTCACCCGGCGTGTATTTTTCAAGCTCTGAAAATGTCCTTGTAAAAAGTAATTTTGACGCATCTTTCAATACTGATGAATAAGTAATAAAAGCGCAATACTTAGACATACTTCACTTACGTAATTTTTATTTTTTTATTTATTTATTTATTAATACTTTAATAAAACGGCGTAAGCCAATTACAATATTAAAGTAAGAATTAATTACAAACTAGACATATTACACAAATAATAGTTAATAAATACAAAGTTTACTGTAAATAACTAACAATTAATTAACATCCAAATGCCGTTCATCCATTCCTCTCACAAAAATGCAAGCACTCTGTTAAAATCGTCTGCCATCCATCCGCAAATAAATCACAAGCAGGGTTGGATTCGAGAAGAGCGTTGAGAGCAGAGAGAGACCTCGGTATAGGTGAGTTGGTGCGAGCCACAGTACGATGTGTCGGACTTGAGAACAATCTATGCTTGCGCCTCGAACAGTAATTGTCCGGTACAAAGATTCTACATAGCTCAACATGCAAACTCGGCGCATCTATATCACCTCTGAGAACTCTGCACATAACTGTGAGCTGCTGTCGTTTTCGCCTAAGCTCGAGGGAGTTGTAGCCTAATGTACCCAGAAGAAATTTTGTGGGATACATATAGGGGTAGTATCCATGGGTACGCTTGTAACCTAAGAAAAGCTTTTTGCACCTTTTTGAGAAGGAGTACATAAGTACTTTCATGCGGATTCCACACACACATAGCTGTTTCTAGCTTGCTGCGCACTAAAGCACCGAATAAATTATACTACTACACCGAAAGTAATACTTAGCTAAGTGTAAACTTAGCATAATCTTTTTTTTTTAAAGTCATTTGACAGCTTAAATTATGCTGTGCTTATATGTATTATAATGTATTTATTGTCTATGTTCAGTTTAATCCTTGCATGATAAGCATCTGTGTGAGTTTAAACAACAGAAATTGGAACTTGATCAAGGCGAGGTTAAAAATATGAAATTGAGAATAGCCAGAGATGGAGAGAATTGGAAAGGTTTAGGGTAGGCCTTAGTTGTATAAGCAACTACTACTTAATTTACTAATTATAGTTAATTTAGTACTAATTAATATTTAATTTATAGTTAAGTGAATATCTAAGTTAATTTTAAGTATTTTTTTGGTAAAAATTGGAAAGTAGTAGAAATTAAGGCTTTTTCAATTTATTTTATTACTTATTCAAAATTGATTTACATTTATTTTAAAGCACCTCAAGTTTTAATCTTGGGTGAACTCATATTCGTAAGCGTTTTATCTTATACGACGTGATTCCGACTCGCAATCGACCAGTATGTTAAATTCAAATATTTTTATTCAAAATAGGATATGACATCACTTATTGAAAGTCAAAAACTACCACCCATTCTAAAAAGAATGCCTCGGTTTTTTTTTCATCAAAAAAATATGTTTACATAGTAATTTTGTACAATTAAACTTATTATTTACTGGCCTGAGGACGGTCGCTCCATTCCTAATCTGTGATATCATTAAGAAATTCATTTATTTTATAGTAACCTTTACCACACAAACGTTTTTTAACAAACTTCTGAATAACGTAATAATTTTGTTTTGAACGTTTTCTGGGATCTTGTTGTAAAAGCATAAACATCGCCCCACAAAAGACTTAATAACTCGATTAAGCCTATTAGTAGGCATTATAAGTTATGTCTGTTCCAGGTGTTAACATTATGGTTATGACAGTTTCTAGCAAATTCACTTATGTGCCTATGAACATACATTACATTATCAAGAATATACCACTTTTTAAATGAAACTCGTCATTTTCCATTTACCCGCATTATAATATAATTTTGTCGGCGCATGCTTATGTTAAACCCTTACCAGCGGGGTCCTACTCCGCCGCTATCAGACAATGCAGTATCGGCTATCACGCGCTGTCATCTCCGCGGCCCTCGTGACCCGTGACCTCCGCCACATACATATACACACGCCAAAACGTGAAACTTATGTTGTTCAACTTAAACTTGGTGTATATTTATGATGTGCTATTATTTCTACTAGGCTTGGGTTGACAATACGGCTGTATTCGAGTATTATGTGGATCATAGGAATGTAGGTAAACCTAACCATAAGTAGCCCAGTGGTAAGTGACACTGCCTACTGAGCTAGAGGTCCCGGGTTCGAATCCCGGTAGGTGCAAACATTTATATGATGAATATGGATGTTTGTTTCCGAGTCATGGATGTTTATATGTATTTATGTATGTTTAAGTATGTATACTGTATTAAATATATCATTGTCTAGTACCCATAGTACAAGGCTATGCCTAGTTTGGGGCAAGGTAATTTGTGTAAAAGTGTGTTAATATTATAATTATTTTATTAGGTATAAATTCAACTATTTTTATTCAAATAAGACATAATATCACTTATTAAAAGTTAATAACTACCACCCATTCGAAAAAGTACGTCTCAGTGAACGGCTGGATCACTTGGCGTTTCGTAGAGATGTCGCTTCATTGTGTGTCTTCTACCACATTTATCACGGGGAGTGTTCCGAAGAGCTGTTTCACCTGATTCCTGCCGCCGAATTCCACCTTCGCACGACACGCCACAAATTACGATCTCATGCCCACCATCTGGATGGGTGGTCTTCGACAGTGCAGTTTTCAAGGACGGTTCTTCCACATACAACCAAGTCTTGGAATGAGCTTCGTTGTGTGGTGTTTCCAATACGACAAATCAAATCAAAATCACTTTATTCATGTAGGTCAAGGAAATGACCTTTAAAGAAAGAATTGAGCTTTAAAGCTTGCCACTTCTTCTCGTTAGTGAGAAGCAGTGGCAAAAAAGTCACAGCCACTCTTTTAAATCAACATTTACAGCTTCATATTTTAGCAAGTCTTTTCAGTTATAATATATGTAAAGTGACGCAACATAAACACTCAAACGTCAAATATTCAATAAAGTCGAGAAACTTTATTCAATAAAGCCTTACACGAAGTCAATAAAAGTAAATGTAAGTAAATTAATATAGTAATGGATATACCTTTGAAAAAAAGATCGTATACTTTTTTAAAGGGCCGGCAACACCCCTGTGATTCCCCTGAGTATAGTAAGAGTATAGAAACCTGAATATACTTTTCTACACTGAAACAATTCTAGAAACTTAATAAAAACCCACAAAATTTCTGTTAAAACAGCACCAAAAAGAAAATCTTTTCAATAAAAATATATGTAATTAAAACATAATCTTGCATTTCCCAAGCGCAAGCATTTTCACCATTTCAAAACAAACTTATAACAAGAGCCTCTCTGCATGAGATTAAAAAAAAACAATAGCATATTATACCTTTACACTCATAACTTTTCGACACAATGTAAATGTATTTTATACACTGCTCGGTTTCTTCAGAAAAAATATTCTATAATGGTAATAACACCGCAATGTATATATTATTTAAGTTAAGTTCACTCGTGTTTGTGTTGTAGTAAGAGCACACTGTACAAAATACAATGCTTTCAAGTTATTAAAATGTAATTGAAATTTAAAGTTAATTGGTGACTGGTACGGTGCGCAAAAGTATATTTATAAAGAAACTTTTATTCTTTTATGCAGTGCTCAGGATATTTGAAAAATACAAAAATTCTGAGTGGCACTACAACTGCGTTTGTCACCTTGAGACATAAGATGTTAAGTCTCATTTTCCTAGTAATTTCACTACCTACGGCGCCTTCTGACCGAAACACAAAAATTCTAACACATTATTAGTTCACAACAGAAATAGGCGCCGTTGTGGTACCCATAATATAGCCGGTATCCGGTGCAAAAGAGCCTCACTGGTGAATTATAAGTCAATACTCTTTATGACACGCGTCCCAATTCCGGTATTTTAAGAGTATTTAGAGAGTATTACAAATGTAAAGATTATTTATTTAAAAAAAATATCAAACGGATTATTTAACACGTATCGGCCCTTATGAATAGTCAAATGGTCGTTCATTGGCCACTGGTGCAAAAAAAAAACTGTTCAAATGATCAAGAGATAACTAACAAGGTCTTCAGAACAGCCTTTGAAACAACACAAGAACCACAATCGTCAAACCAGTGAAATAATCATAATGAGACATAATGTTATCACCAACTGTATAATACGACTCGGGAACGTCGCGGTAAAAAATTGCACGATAAAATCAATATAGTGACAGTTGATATGATTTATATTTGTCAGGTGACGCCTTAATAGCCGCGTTAAGGTGAGGGGACACTGTTCCAACGCGCGCAGATGCGGCAGATACTAGAGGCACTCAAATCTAAAATCAAATCAAAATCAATTTAGTCATGTAGTTCAAGGGAATGGCACTTATAAATGTTAAAAGTTTTCTTTCTGTCATATAATATCTATACCTATGTATGATTATAATTTATAGAGAGGCTATAAGCTTTATGCCAAAGCTAGCAAAGTTATCACATCTTCGTAAAAATAAAACAAAACTTTAACAAAAAAACAACCGACTTCAAAAACACTATTCCAAAACAATAGATATAATACTACGCACTAAAAAGTATAAAAATAATTGCGACTTTTTATACAATCTAATTAATTAATCTAATTCTAGTTACGATTATTGTCATTTTTGGAATCGGTGTCCTTCCGCCGCGAAACTCAAGCACATCTCACCTATAGATATGTATGTAGTTACAAACCTATCTTGGATGACACCGACTCCAGTGTTTTTGAAGTCTGTTGTTTTTTTGTTAAAAATTTTTGTTTTATTTTTAGTGATTTTGTGAAGTATATCCTTTCTAATAAAAAAAGAATCATCGGAATTGGTTGGCGCGATATTGAGTTATTCGTTTTAAATTTATCATCCACTTTGCCATACGTATGTATAGCAAATTTAAGACTTTTGGTTTTCTCATGGATGCCATTGTCAGATCTGGACCAATACAGTGGGACCACACGGGAAGCACCAGCTTTCAAATAAAAAAAGAATTATCAAAATCGGTTCACCCAGTCGAAAGTTTTGAGGCAACAAACCTCCGTCTTTTTTGAAGTCGGTTAAAAAATACTGTTACATGACGAAATTACAAAAAAGCTCATAGATAATTTATACGTCTAGATAGAGTCTCTTGCTGTTAGACAACCGATAAAAACTGACCAGGTTTAATATTTGAGTGTGCGTGACAAGCCACGTCTTATAATCGCAATTTGTATGACACTTCATGTTAGTGTGCGTGCATTGCTCAAAATAGACGTTAATTCTAAAATCATGTTTTTTCGACGTTTTCATAGCTGTCATAATCTATTTTAGACGTATAAATAAATTATATAACGATCAACTGTACTTTTTTAAATTACAAAATATTTTCAGTTATGGTATGTTAAACACTGCTTATAAAATATCTATAAGATGCAACTTACATAAGATAAAAGATTTTACATTAAAAGTGGTACTTATATATAAGCTACATTTAAGCATAGGTAAATATTGTTAGCATCCAAATATATAGATTATAATTTTGTTTAAAAAGGTTTATTTTGTTCGATAAGTTAACAGGATCTTATAAGTAATATGAACATTAAAGAACAAATATGTATCTAGTCAGCATTATGTTGGGAATTTTCATTTCTAAACGCTGGTATTCTATAGACACCGTAGAAGCCAGACTATAATGTATATTATAAAGGATTTAGAGTTATTAGTTTAAATATAGAGGTAATTTGCATTCTATGAATCCGATTTCAAATATATTTTCGTACCAATTTATTATAACGGTAAAATTCTTTAGAAGATTTGCTATTTTGAATATATTTACAAATGAACACAATTTACTCCTTAAATGACTACGCGGTGAAACAATGCAATGGACCAGCACCCTGATGTCTGACAAATGGTATCCACCCATCCAATAGCTGTCGACGTAATTTCAAATTGTAAGTGCGTTTGTATCTTCAACGGAAGTAAGGCTTTCATCTTCATGAGAGCCTCTAATATCTACGTAATAGAGACATTTTACGTGTAATTGACGTACATCTACTCATTATAGAACATTGTCTTCAAGTTGTCTGTCAGTTATCTTAATATATATAAATCTCGTGTCACAATGTTTGTCCTCAATGGACTCCTAAACTAATGAACGAATTTTAATGGTGATTACTTCATGGAGTGCAGTTTGGTCCAACTTGAGAGATGAGGTAGTTTTTATTTCGATTTGGGACCCATAAATATTTTTATTTTCAATATTTGTTTTGTATGGACATATTTTCTATGAGAGAATTTAGTGACGCACGGTTTGACAGTTCCGCTGTGAAACAATTTCATTCTAACAACAGGGAGCATATTTACGAAATACTTTTTGATGTTTTGAAATATAAAACAGTTGTTTTTTTACTATCTACAGAACAACGTCTGTCGGGTCAGCTAGTTGTTTTATAGATATCATCGGCAATGTATGTGACTATCTCCAACCATGGAATGAAGCTATTACAAATTTGTATATAGACCTTTCGCAGTATCTATGTGTTAGATATGTTTAAAGAAAAAATTCCCCTTTTTACTCGCTATTTATTAGCTTCACCTGTATGTATGTGTTGTTTGTAACCGACCCATTTGGACGCGATTTTGACCAACTTTAAACAGCCAGATTTCATTCAAACTTCGTAGATTTATCGAGGACCGATGATAATACATAAATTTGATAAAATTATTCAATGTTTCAATTTGCAAAATAAGATTTTTGATAATTTATAAAAAAAAAATCATCTATCGTCGATAAGGCAGGAAATTTCAACCAAAGCGTGTTTATTTGGTTTTTAAACTAAACTTATTTTATTTAGGTTTCTGAAATAAAATTTTGTTCAAAGTTTAATGATTTCAAATAAATGTTTCATCAATGCAACATAATGTTCGCTGAAATGTGGATGGCCCAATGCTTAAAATATAAGAAAGTAAAATTAATATTAGATTTAAATTTCATTTCTTTAGCGTTAATATTTGGGGTCTCTCACATATATATATATATTATGGGGCAGTGCTCAAAGAAGTTGTTATACTCGAAGCCGAATTTCAAAACTGGACATAACATTTAAATCGAAGCACTCTACAAACGATTAATTTTTTACTCCGCACAGCCACTTTGTGTATTCAATTACCGGTTGTAGCATAGGTTCGCTATACGACTTAGGGCCCTTAAAGTTCTCACCTTACCATATCATACTCTCACCTTATACAGTAACACATCTCTTGCCCTCTGTTTGTGAAGATGTCCAGAGGCAGTTGGATTTCGTTTCTCATATCGAGAACTATTTTCCCTCATATAAAAAAATATGAACAGAATAAAATATTTAAAAATATCATATTTGATACAAACTACGTTTGCAAATTAGTGTGATGGATATTATTTCTAGATATGGGGTTATCCTTCCCCGTTGTGGCGGCCACTGTATTTTCGCCTGGCCACACTAGATTTAAGTTTTAGTATTATGCCCGTCAGGTTGGCAAGACGGTAATTAAGCTTGGTGAAGCTATGTAATGTAACTAGGATAATATTGTGTCAGTAAAGTTTAGTTTCTTGATGTGAGTCGTATTCATGTCTGTTCAGTTATTATTGCAGTTAATAGTGAACCTCGACATGCCCATCATGTTTTAAAAATTTCCCAAATTGTGCCCAAAAAAACAACATTACCTCCTTCGCGACATTGTTTTAGCCAAATCTTCTAGATAAAATAAGAGTAAAAGAATATTTAACAACGAAAAGTGTCTAATCATCTTTTGTCACTTTTAATTGCGACTAAATATAAATGGCGCCCTCGTATGCGGCAATGATTTAAAAAACGGAGATAGTAAAAATATTCACATGTTTGTAAACTCAATCCTTTTGAGAAATTTCCACTAACACATTGTATGATCCTAATACATAGTATATATAAATACCACGGCGCCTATTCTGCCGTGACGCAGTAATGTGTAAACATTACTGTGTTTCGGTCTGAAGGGCGCCGTAGCTAGTGAAATTACTGGGCAAATGAGACTTAACATCTTATGTCTCAAGGTGACGAGCGCATTTGTAGTGTCACTTAGAATTTTTGGGTTTTTCAAGAATCTGAGCGGCACTGCATTGTAATGGGCAGGGTAAAACATAACTGTCAAAAGATTGCATCAATGATAATACAAAAAATCAGTAATTGGTATAATTTCTTGCATTGTTATTTAAAATTATCATTTCTTGAACAGATTCCCCAGTTCCATGCTTAAAATTTGCAGAGTTCTTTGATATGGTCTTATTACTAAAATATGTACTATCATATCATCTTATCCTTACTACTGACAAAGATCTTGATTAAATCCTTGTGAGCCTAATTCATACACTGATAAAATTTGAAAACAAAATTTAATGAACGATGCGGGACACGAACCTACGACCTGTCGCGTTCCGTGGGAGTGCTCTTTGTTCAACTCTCAGGTTGTGGCTTTATATAAAGCATACAAGATTTTATGAAGATACGTCACTCGAACGGATAGCTCAGTTGTGAGAGCACTCGCACGGAATGCGAGAGGTCGCGGGTGCGATTCCCGTATCATTCACAAAATTTTGTTTTCAAATTTGATTTGTGTATTAATCCCAGAAGTGAGGGTGATCACTTTAAAAACATAACAAATAGCCTAATTCATATTAAAAATTGTTTTGTAATGAACGAAGAACAAATAAAGCATGTAAATCGATCCCTAATAAAATAAATATATCGCTGATCCAAATATTTTTTTTACAAACGCAGACACAAATCATGATTATCGGTGAATTGTGACAAATGATTAATCTCTCGAGAATCCTATTAGGAGAGACAATGCTTCACTTGACACAAATATGACCTCTATTGCAACGTATTAAGACACAACGATCAAGTTTTTCTGAATAAAATTTTCATAAAATGTTATGAAATACGACGGGTTTGTTAGGATTTATAAAGTCGGTTAGCCAACGTATTGTTTTGTGAAGATTTGTGGCAATCAAGCGTTTAAAACTGGATTATTTTGTGTGTACATTATATTATATATTTTACACTTTTCATGCATCATTCAACGGCGTTCAGGGGTTGTTTTCGATACAACTACTACTAAGTGTTGGAATAATTTACCGCCACCAATTAGACAATTTTAAAAATATTAAAAATTTTAGATTAATATATAAAAAAAAAACTATTTTATATTCATTATATTACTAACCTTGATATGCAATTTATCTTATAAATTAACTAAATTCTGTATATTTAACCAATATATTACATACACTATAGTACCTAATGCCACCAATGTATAAGTTTTATATACATTTACTTAAAAATTATAATATGATTTAATATTAATTACAATTATTTATATATAACTAGCTGACCCGACAGACGTTGTTCTGTAGATAATAAAAAAAAAACTGTTTTATAGGAATTTGCCAATAATATTTCAAAACATCAAGAATTATTTCGTAAAAAATGGTCCTGTTGTTATAATGAAATTGTTTCACAGCAGAACTGTCAAACCGTGCGTCACTAAATTCTTTCATAGAAAATATGTCCATACAAAACAAATATTGAAAATAAAAATAATCATGGGTCCCCAAATCGAAATAAAAACTATCCTGTCTCTCAAGTTGGACTAAACTGCACTCCATGAAGTAATCCCCATTAAAATCCGTTCATTAGTTTAGGAGTCCATCGCGGACAAACAACGTGTCACGTAATTTATATATATATTAAGATTATATTTTATAACTCTATACATTTTCAACATAAGGCATAATCAACATAATATTGATTATGAAATTCATTCATTCCCATTGACAACAAAAAAAAATTACAATGGGAAGACTACATTAACTGTCAACTCCAAATGTCACGAGGGACTGCTGAAAACCAGTGTTGTGTTGGTGACTTCTGCACTGACCAACAATGTACTGAGTCAGCTCCTTTTAGCAGGAAATCACGCGCCCCACACTTCATTTTTTTATATATTAATATTTTTTTTTACTTATTTAATTTAATTTATTATTTTAAAATTGTAATTATTACTGTAAATTAAAGGTGTGTGTCTGTTATTGCTAATAGACGACCTGTATAGCTGAGTGGTTAGCGATCCTACCTACTAAGCTAGAGGTCCCGGGTTCGAATCCCGGTAGGTGCAAGCATTTATATGATGAATATGGATGTTTGTTTCCGAGTCATGGATGTTTAAATGTATTTATGTATGTTTATATGAATTTATGTATGTTTAAGTAAGTATATTGTATTAAATATATCATTGTCTTGTAACTCATAACACAGGCTATATATGCTTAACTTGGGGCAAGATAATTTGTGTAAAAAGTGTGTCAATATTATTATTATTAATATAGTGTGTCTATTCTATTCTAATTCCATTGCTACCTAGATAAGCACGAATCCCTGGCAATTTACTAAGTATCTCGTACTGTTTCTTTTGTTTTGATATCAGAAACAGAACTAGATGTCTCTGCTTGTGTGGTCCCCTCCGTATACTTGCAAAAACCTATCAATTCACTTTTTACAACAAAACCCTCATATCCTTGCCGTCAGCGAACAAACATATACTCAAAACTGACCCCTATTTCAAGTGAAATTGGGCGGAAAACTCCAGCGTCCAAACGAAAACAACACCGCCGATATGTTCGCGAAAAAAATATAATTGCTATAGAATCTGTCACGGGCGAATGATTTCGTCGCGACGGATATCTTAAATTAATTGTCGGTCAAATAAAAGCCTGTTCGGTTAAATAAATCCGTTCGGATTTATGCGATTCGGCGAAAAACGACCTCCCTGACTGACGCAGTGGGGGTGACGATTCCATTCGTGATTGTTTAATCAATTCGTGATTTAAGTGTTGATGACCGAACATTCTATATTCCCCGCATGACTGCCATAAAACACTTCGCTGCGTGAGATTGGTGGACATTGTTTTGAGGTCTTTTTGAGGAAAGTAATCGCCATGCCCTCAACGTTCAAGCCCTTGTAAAGTGGTATTAATGAATTTCGGGTTAGTTATCGCAAAAAGTTTGGCGCAAGCCGTATGAGCCATTGATAATGAGAAAGGGCGAGTTATTTATTCTCATCTCTGCTGGATACGAAAGAAAGGCACGCGATAAAAGTTACTCTTAAAAGTTTAAGAGATAAAAATCTACGTTTTACGCAATTTTTTTTTTCAATAATTAGGGAACATAATAATATATTTGTAATGATGTTGCCCCACTACAATCTAGCCTTAACTTAGACAAATAAGTAATTCTACTTTACCTTAAACTGCTAGATAGATTAAACTAAGAATGAATCCATTAACATATATCTTAATGTCTCTATTAAGGGGAAGTCACTGTAATGATTGATTAAGAAGAGCAGACACACAGATACAGAATTCAAAAAAGTAGGAGTTGTTCTTTTTGTTCTGCTCTACCTCATAATATAGAGGATATACTTCAATAGAGTAGCCCCAATAAAGTCTACATCAGTATGATATAATAACTGTCCTCGTTTGAAAATTATTTAGTCCTGACCAAATCAAATAAAAGATCAAATTGGTCTCATAAAAGCTTGGTATGTTCTTTATGCCGAGACAGTATTTTACTTCAAGTCACCGCTTGCAAATATGTATGGCGTAAATTCGGCCTCACATGGAGTACTGTTCGCACCTACCTGCATCCTACCTACCATGTACCAGGTCTTTTATTTTACGAAAGTACTTAAAAATATGGAGGAGTCACTATGCTTGCCGTTCTTGCACTTGAATCAGTCTCTTCAGAGTTGCCACATTCATTCTTGATATATCGAAGCAGTGAAGTGTTTCTATGGAAACGCCACCATATAAGTAGGATCAGTTTTCGAAGTCTATCCGACTTCAGGGGACCACGTACCGGAAGACGTAGTGTTTGTAGCCCCCAAAGATAGACTGACGATCTGGTCAAGATCGCAGGAATATGTTAGATGAGGACCGATCGTCATGGCGATCTTTTTGGGGGAGGCATTTGGCCAGCAGTGGACGTCTTCCGGCTGAAATGGTGATAATAATGACTTAAAAATACATACTGCTCTAATATCTAGTACGATAGAAAGTCACCCATTATTTGCAATTGTAACTAGCACTTCACTGCTTTTCTCTTGCCACACGTCAAATTATACAAGACAGGCTGTATTTTGATTTTATTACTTTTTATTTGACTTCGAGTTTGATTTTTTGTTAAACAACACTCAACTAAGTGTTATGTTTGACATCATTCATTATGCCTACGCCACACTTGAGTGATTTCAGCATAAAGATCATGTTTTGATGCACACGAATGATTCAAGACGTTTTTCTCAAGAACGCACCGATATACGTGTATATCGCCCCACTGAGCTGCCATAGAACAGAGACACTTCGCAGACATGACATTACGCTTATTTATACCTATGTAACCATTCAATTTAGTCGTACCTAACACCCTAGTGAATCTCTCTAAGGAAAAAGCGATTCACTCGATTATGCTGTCCCTGATAGATTGATAGATGACGGCTATAATCTTATAAAAAACGGAGATAGCCGATATCCACTACGTTTTAACCAACTGTTCGCTTTCAATCTTAGCCGGATTTCGGTTGTCGGTGCCAAGCCAAATGTAATAGTAGGTACCTACACTCGCCATGCGTGACTTGAGCGGGATAACTTCGTCTAGAACAAAACAACCCAAACAGTCAGAAATGCGTGTCCAGAGAACCTTAATAATTACAGTGAGTAAGCTGTTTTTATAAATGTTATCATTAAGTTTTATTTTGTTTAGGGCTTGGCACCAACTTAAAACCTATCAATATGTAGCACATACATTTAATAGTACTTTATTAATATTAAAGGTAAAGGTTTGCATAAGAGGTGTACGTGCCTAAAACTGAAAATGTTTAGAAAATTAAAAACGGCTTAATGTAGAAAGTTGCCAATACTTTTATTGTTTTGCGAAGTAATCTCCGTTCCTCTCTACACATCGTCGCATTCGATGGAACCACTGAGAAAAACAGTACGCCCATTCTTCCTTAAGGGTCGTTTCTATGGCATTTTCGTACGCTTTCACCGCATATTCAGGGCTCGTAAAGCGAATACCTCGAATTTTATCTTTAGTTCTTGGAAATAAATAAAAGTCGCAGGGCGCCATGTCAGGACTGTATGGCGGATGACTCATTATCTCTCAGTTATTAAATTAAATATTTAGTTATTTCGTACTTTTCCGTTTTTGAAGTCGGATTTTTTAAACGTAGTTTTTTTTATATAAATGTTCCATACTAGCGTTATTTAGGCACAAAACTCGAAACCGGGATTCAGAGAGATCTGTGCCGATAATCATTGACGCGTAATTCAGTAATTCTTACATCAATATCACGCCACCGTCGCTAATCGAGCATGCTACAACAAATGCCATACGAATTCCTGGCTGTTTTATTGGTGATACCTCTACAGTGTTTCTCGTTTTGCATATCTTACATACGCACATAGTTTCACACGTTCATCGAGCGTTGACGGAAAACCAAGCGTGAAATTCAAGTAGAATTGTAGAGACTTAACATATTCAAAGGAAATTTTTTAATTCTTTCTTAAGATCCAACAATTTCGTAAAGGGTAAATTCGTAAAAGGCCGGCAACACTCCTGTGATTCCTCTGGTGTTGCGGGAGATTGTGGGCGGCGGTGATCACTTAACAACAGGTGACTCGTACGCTTGTTTGTCCTCCTATTCCATAAAAGAAAAAAGGGTTGAGCTAGTGAGAAGAAGTAGCAAGAATCTCATTGCCACTCTTTAAATCAAGATTTACATTTTCATCGAAAAAAATCATTTCAATCACAATAAATGTAAAGTGATGCAACACTATGCATATACTCAAACGTTAAATACTCAAAGCCTTGCAGGAAGTAAGTCAAAAAAGTAAATGTAAATTAATACAATTTGAAAGTTATTGAGTACAGTAGCTGCATCATCCACACACACCGTAAATAAATTAAGGCAAGGAAGCTATTAAGCACTTCATATGCAGTAACACAGCAAAAGCAAAATGGTGATCCACATACAACGAACACGAGCGACAGAAAGTATAATAAATTATTTTAATTATATGAAATCATGAGATGATAAAATAATACCCAAAACAGAACTCCAAAACAATGATAAATAAGAGTTAAAATAGCTTTTTTTTTTCGAAAAATAATGGACATGTCGAGCAGGACGTTAAGTTGGAAATAATTTATACGCCCTGCCCATTATAATGTAGTACCACTCAGGATTCTTGAAAAACGCAAAAATTCTGAGCCCTGCTACAATTGCGCTCGTCACCTTGAGATATAAGATGTTAATTTAGTCTCATTTGCCCAGTAATTTCACTAGCTATGGCGCCCTTCCGACAGAAACACAGTAATACTTACTGCTTCAAGGCAGAAATAGGCGCCGTTGTGGTATCCATAGCCTAGCCCATCAATTTCGCCCATCCAAAAAGTGTCAAACTTTATAATATATTTATTATTCTCAACGATGTTCTATACATATAGACAATGCACGTCATAGAAAATCAAAGCCGAAATATGGCACATGCCACAAATAACCCTCCACTTATATCTCTATTCATTTCTGATTGTGTCCTTTCATCTGTCCCATATTGACGAGCGGGTCTTGTCTAGGGACTTGTTAATAATATTGTACCATATTTAATGAAAAAATATTCGTTTTATTAAATTACTTCCGATTTTTGCATATCAATCTTATATAATAAAATAACTTTACCGATCATAAGTCACACCATCTTTTTTTTGAGTCGTTAATGTATTATTTAAGCACTTTTTATAGCACACTTAGGCTTGTTGTTTGACACACAGTTGCCACACGACTAAGGAGAAAAGTGTGCTTACATTAGCTTTAAGCACACTTTTGCCATTCCATTATCAGACTGCGAATGATATGTGCATGTGTATAGAACGTCATTGATTATTCTAATTATTTATTTATCGAGTGCGTTTGTCATGAGCTTATCGGTGACGAGAACCCATAATATTTATACACTACCAAAAAGTGCCCGTCGCGGCTAAAGAAATTTCAGTTGAAAAATACATTTTCATATTTAGAAGAGAAGAACTTATTTCAGTTACAAATCAAATAGCACATCTACAGTCTTTCATTAAATGTATCGAGCGCTGTAATCCCTACGGCACTCCGTTAAGTACATTAACAGTTCCACATTCACTGAACGAACGAAATGAATGACCGGTCATTAGCAGCTTCCGGTGCACGAATAGTTAACAAGTTTGAAGGAATAATTACTAGATCGGAACAGTTATTAGATACCGAGAGATTTCAATTAGTTCACGACATGACTAAGTGTGTGAGGCAAATCTTTATATCGAACGAATCAATCAGTCAATCATTCATTTTTAAATATTTATATACAGATCGTTCAATTGGCGGGGTTGAAATAGGGGGTGGAAATTTGTATTTAGGCACTTGATAAGAAATAAATAAATATTTTTTCTAGCATTTTTAACCTGTGTGGGGATGAAAAAAGGGGATGAAAGTTCTATAGTTGGTAGCTTATAAAAATATATTAACCACAGTAGTTTGTTGTGTTTTATTTGCAAAGTAAGTAACCTATATTAAACAATAAAAATTGCTGCCCAAAGTAACTAATGCACACGCACGAAGTCGCGGGTAAAAGCTAGTGGGTTAATAGAACAAATTGACAATCGGTAAAGGAATTATGGCTAATAGGTAAATGCTTCTATAGTTTAAAAGAATTCCTTAACCAAAAATAATAGTATTTAAAAGTTATTATTTGAGAGGTACCTACAAACTAATTCTTATTTATATTCATTTTATATTATATAATGGAATTATAAATATGTAATGTGTATTAATGGCGCATAAGTATAAAAATTACAATATTGACAATCAAAAGTTTTGTATGCCGACATATTGGCGAATTGTGCTGTGCATCTACCAATTGTTAAGAACTGTGTTACCACGATTCATACAAATAAATTAAAATAACGAAAAGAGCTTAAAATGGGAAGCTTTTTAAATCCCTAAGGATGAGTTGCAGAAAATCACAAACTATTAAATATGAACGGAACTTGATTTTTATGCAAACCGTACATGGTACGAAACGACTACTGATCATACTGACGTAATTTCTACCATAAACCCTATTTTAATTAAGTTGTATCGTGTACATAAATTAGTACCGCGTGCAAACACCAACGGAAAACTACTAGTTAACTATCCAAATGTTTTCTTTAGTGTTAAATTCGTCAATATTTGTCACTAAACAATTCGACACATGTTTCGCCTCTACACGAGGCATCCTCAGGAGATGGTCAGTCACCAAACTTCGGCACGAGACTCGAGTCTAACACATCTATCCGAATCTGAGAACTCACAACATTTGGGTAGATATGTTATTAGTTTTTACTTTGATAAGCATAACAACGTTTTTTTAATGAAAATAAGGAACGAGACGAACAGGACGTTCAGTTTATGGTCACTGATACGCCTTGCAAATTACAATGCAGAGTCGCTCAGGATTCTTGAAAAACCCAAAAATTCTGAGCGGCACCGTAGCTAATGAAATTACTGGGCAAACGAGACTTAACATCTTATGTCTCAAGGTGACGAGCGCAATTGTAGTGCCGCTCAGAAAACATTATTTAGCTTAAACTAAGCCTAATTGAATAAAGTTTATTTGACTTTGACTTTCAAGTAAATAATAATAAATAAAGTAAAAATATATGATACTTAACATTATAATACAATGAGGTAAAATTTGAAAGAATATCTATTATCTATACATGTAAATAAACAAATAAGTTTTTTTTGGAAAAGAAGGACAAACGAGCGTACGGGTCACCTGGTGTTAAGTGATCACCGCCGAACACCTTCTCTTGCAACACCAGAGGAATCACAGAAGCATTGCCGGCCTTTAAGGAAGGTGTATTATTAATCATCTTTCACAAACGTGTGGTTTGGTCGTACGTTTAGGCCTTAGTTGGAGACTCGCCCCCGTACCTATTCGAGGCAAATAAATCCTCCATACCATTAAGAGTAACCAAGACAAGTCCATTGTAATGAAACAAAAAAAAATATGACAAATAATAAATATGAATTAATAATAAAAACTCCTTAAAGTAACAGGAATAATCACTTTTAAAGCATTCTTGTTTCACGAGAGTAAAACCTAAATCCGGTAGCATCACACAATGCTAGCCGATAAACAATTAAATTGGACTGGATGGTACAGTGCAGTGTCGCAACAACAAAGAGACAATACCGCTGTAGCCAAAGCCATCAGCATCGAGAACCGCTGGTCAATATTATCTGTGGAACTTTGAGCACAGATCAAACAAGAATTCTCTTTCAACTTGCTATTATGTATATTTTCTGTTAAAACCTTTAGCTGTGAAGGGTTTAAGCAGGGTTTTCACTATACGAGTTTACTCGTAATGTTTTTTTTATTAATTAAGGGATGAGACGAGCAGGACGTTCAGTTGACGGTATTTGATTCGCCGTGCCCATTACATTGCGGTGCTGCTCAGGATTTTTGAAAAACCCAGAAATTCTGAGCGGCATTACAATAGCGCTCGTCACCTCGAGACGTCTCATTTGCCCAGTAATTTCACTAGGTACGGCGCCAACAATGAACAATGCTCACAGCAGAAATAGGCGCCGTTGTGGTACCCATAATCTAGCTGGCCTCATGTGCAAAGGAGCCTCCCACTGGTGAAACGGAGTGAGCACGTGATCCGAACGAGCTCAGACGCACAGGAGACAGTAAAAACAAAACGGCATCATCCTAAAAAATTGTTTGGAACATGAAATAGTAAGAATGTCAAAAGGTGGCGGAATACAGGACGCAAAACCTGTGATGGCCAAAGTCACTACCAGAGGTGATCACCAACATCAAGGGTCCACTGGGCTTCTTGGTAGAATCGGGTTAGCAGAAGTTACACCATCAACCGAAAACAGCCCGCTTAAAACATATAACCTATGACATAGTAAGGTTTTTAGAACGATATAATTCAGGGGAATTGTTATAAATTATTATATTAAATACTATAAAAATATCCCTGCAATACCGAAACACAACGAAACATAAACAAGATCAACATATCAATCATCTAGATTGTGCAGAAGACAAATTATATGTGGATGGAACCAAACTCATATTAGAGCACACCGAAAATATGAGTAAAATGAAAACCCACCTTAATGGTATAAAACTCGCGATTTTCGAGCGAAACTCGAATACGTGGCAATGTGAATCTTATTTGTATTCTATTCTATTTCATGATATTTGATTTTAGCTTTCGAATTCCAAAGTTAAATATTTATAGATAAAAAAAAAATCAGTCTAGAAGTTAAAACTAACAGACAAATATTTTAGAACTATATCTTTGTCAATGCGATTTAATCAACTAAGTCGCTTTAGATAAGGTTAGCAAATTCTATTCGCCACTTTGTATATACAAAACATTAATGTCCGTTTCTTAGATTAAGGATTGGACCCCGCTGCGATCCAACTAGATGCCGCAGGCGTAGTCGCAAAGTGCGGCAACTAATACTACGCCAAGTGGGCGTACTCGAGCGAGTCTCGAACAGTGTTACGTTGACCTATACAAATGATTTGAGTTTTCTTTAGTGTTAATTCCGCCAATATTTCCGCCGTCTTTAAACAATTCGACACATGTTTCGCCTCTACACGAGGCATCCTCAGGACGTGTTGTCTCGCCAAAATCTGGCACGACACTCAAAACTCAGTCTCGTGTTGAATTGTTTAAAGATAAAAATTGGCGGAATTAACACTAAAGAAAACTCAAATCATTTGTATAATTATGGATTTCCGCAAAGTAACGCCTAATTCAATAAATTTACGTTGACCTGCCAAATGTTCTGTTAAACTTTGCTAATAATTGAAACAAAATGGGGTTGCTAGTAAAATTTTGTATAAATAATACTACAAGAAATACGAAAGACACTGGGATTACATATCGTCAGTAAGTATATTGTATTTTATTAATTTAAATTTAAAATATCACGAAGTTGTTACAAAATTTGAAAGATGACACGCACGCAAGCAAGCATCTAATAGTTGCCGTATTAAAAAAGCTATTGTTCTTAGATAGTGCAGTATCTAGTGATCAATCTTATTATCTATCAATCAATTTGTCTAAGGTCCGTTTGTTTAAAATCACAAATCTTCTAAAATCGCATTTTATCGATCATTTTGAATTTTTCGTGCTACATCATATATATTTTTTATTGAATAGGAGAACAAACGAGCGTACGGGTCACCTGGTGTTAAGTGATCACCGCCGCCCACATTCTCTTGCAACACCAGAGGAGGCACAGGAGCGTTGCCGGCCTTTAAGGAAGGTGTACGCGCTTTTTTTGAAGGTACCCATGTCGTATCGTGACCACTGATCGAGCTGATACTGGGGTGCGCCAGACCAGAGATGACAGCAATACTCCATGTGAGGCCGGACCTGCGCTTTGTAGAGCGCTAGAATGTGGGCCGGTTTGAAGTATTGTCGTGCTCTATTAATGACGCCCAGTTTCTTTGAATCCAATTCATACAGGAGCATGTTTTTTAGCCAAAATTAATCCTAAAGTCAATCTTATAAATGATGTGGAATACATCTACTGACAGATTGTTTCGTACATGGGCAACCATTTGCCAACAAAGCAGATAATTTCTATTTCTGCAATATATAAATATATAAGTATTTTTATCCTAAAATAAGTGAGTGATAAAGAAGCCTTTCATTTACGAAGACGGAAAACTTCCCGGTCGAGAAAACCTAGTATAATATAAGAATTTTATAGAAATCATAATAACCATTGATATGAGCAATGTGTTCGTTTAAATGTAATCGCTAATTTTAAGAAAACTACATACGCGGCCTTACTTATGATTCCCCATAAAAATAATAGGGAAGGCCCAGGCCCAAGGGTGTAGTTAGAGGCGACTAAGGGCATTTACCAGTGGGAGGCTCCTTTGCACAGGATGGCAACTAGATTATCGGTACCATAACGGCGCGTTTTTCTGCCGTGAAGCAGTAATATGTAAGTATTATTATGTTTGACACCGACTCCAAAAATAACAATAATTATTGTAACTAGAATTTGATTAATTAATTAG
Organism: Leptidea juvernica; assembly: GCA_949711755.1. Lineage (NCBI taxonomy): Eukaryota > Metazoa > Arthropoda > Insecta > Lepidoptera > Pieridae > Leptidea > Leptidea juvernica. Next base: position 4,501,376 of record CATIXQ010000021.1, on the reverse strand, counting down.
CTTGTAGAAAAATACTCAATTATATTTTAATTTTTATTGCATATTATATTCTATTGTTTTGGAATAGTTTTTTTGAAGTCGGTTGTATTTTTCGGCCAGAACCAAATAGTAGGCGTTTCCCCCCATTAACAAATTAGGGAGGAGGGAGGGTAGACTTTTATTTTGGTTTTTCTTGAAAACTGTGTATTGCGTTGAAACAAGAGTGGTAGCACTATAATCGTGGACCAAAGCTCTGTCAACTACAATTCATTAAAATTGGTTAGGTTAAGTTATGTAAGAACAGTTAAAACGAAGCCACGAAGCCAGTTGAAAACACGAGCCGAGCGTAGCGTGCCGCGGCAGCGGCGATAGATGTTTGGGGATTGATGAACATGAACAATAAACCCTTTTATAAATGTTTTCCTTTTATCTAAAAATAATTATTGATGAAGCCGTCTTATCTGTCATAGACTATTTTTTACATTTCATATCACTGTTATTCACACAATTTATGGCTGTATGGGCTTAAACCCTTTGCCTGTCCAAATATTTTACGATGAAACCAAAATCATTTAATGACAGTTTCTAGCCTCCCGCCGCGATGTCAGTGGTGTTTATTTACGTGATTTATCTGTTTAAGGTTAGAATTTTTTTCGTTATTTCCTTGAAAACGGTGCATTACCCTGTAATAAGAGTGGTATCATTGTAATCGTGGACTAAAGCTCTATCAACTACAATATTTTTTACATCCAAATTCGTGCAATGGGATACTAAGTTTTAACCGCTAAGTCTACCAGTAGTTATATATGTGACGTGTGAATTGGCAAAAGAGGTGTGCTCCTGTCTGCCTAGTGAGTATTCCTTCCAAAACTTCCAGTTTTGTAGCCACTATATTATTCTTATTTGAAACCAACTATGTTTTGATATTCGTTGTTCCGGTGACTTAGGCAATCATAAATATATTATCTAACATATGCACCAATTCATACAAGTGTTCATGTGCCAACACCGACGTTTCGAGAACTTTCCAGATCAAGTTTTCAGGAGGACTGGATAATATACTTAGTCATTAAAAAGAGAATCTAGAATCACAGTTAGGCATGAATAACTCTCATTGTAATGGCAAGACGGCCGTCATTTCGCAATAAGCTGTAATAATATTGTGACAAATTTGAATAATTAACTTGTCACATTCATTCGTACCCACATTAATTACCCGGCAACTTCCGAAAACTTCACAAGACAAACGATCATTTCTGATGTTTTAAGAAATCATAAATTATACAAATGACTTAATAAACACTATAAATAACTTTATATGGGGTTTTCTTAAAATTATGCGCCCGGCGCTATTTGTCCGGAACATTTTATTACGTTTTAAATCAGTCTGTAGCGCTTGTAATGCGAAATTTTTCACATTTCGCGAAAGGCTTGTGTGAATGTCTGTTGTGAAAGAATCTATAGAATTTTCGAGCAATTGTTGTTACCATTAAAATATTGCTTTATGACCACCATAGTAACATATTCACCAGAGGGAGGCTCCTTTGCACGGGATGCCGGCTAGATTATGGGCACCACAACGGCGCCTATTTCTACTGTACATAATTCTATCGGTCTGAATGGCGCCTTAGCTAGTGAACTTACTGGGCAAATAAAACTTAACATCTTATGTCTCAAGGTGACGAGCGCAATTGTAGTGCCGCTCAGAATTTTTGGGCTTTTCAAGAATCTTGAGCGGCACTGCATTGTAATGGGCGTATTAATTACCATCAGCTGAGCGTCCTGCTCGTCTCGTCCCTTATTTTCATTAAAAAAAACTTTCTTCGTTAACAAAATAAAAAAACCAGTCAAGAGTATATATTAGTAGTCATTTTTCCGTTAAGTCCGCTCCAGAATCTGACATAAGGGTAGCAGAAGTACGAAAACAATGTCCTGTATTCAGCTTGATATCTGGTAACTTTAAAAAGCAGCGATTTCTTGTGGCATGTTACAAATCTTATTTTTTCCCATATCTAGTTTGAAGCACTTGTCATTTTGATCATGGATAAAAAACCGATTAGTCTTGACATCAGCAGGACGCAGATCCAGGTATTTATGTACAATAGTTTTGTATTCTTCTTGAATTACGAAAGATCGGTCAATATTTGTTTTTGTGTCTGTCAGTTTTACTAACAGTAAATCATTCGAGTGTTTTTCGACATCATCAACAGCTGTTATTTTTGGAAGTTCATCAACGCGTTTTCAATTTAATTTCTTTTATTTTATTCAACCGGCGGCACGACAATGGGCCGTTGTACCAGCCAGTCTTTATTCAAACAATATTCGCGTTCGATTTCTTTAGCGCTGAACACTAAGATGTTCCAAATTCAAAATGCGCGGCAAACATAATTGCGCACTTAGGATTACATGCGCACTTGCGAGGATTAAAAACTCATTACTGCCCGCTAAAACTTTCTTAAAGAAAACACCACCTTTGGGTGCACAAAGGCGAACCAAGTCTTCCTTTTCGATTAGATGGGATGAAAAGAATGTTTCCTTATCATTCATTTTCCAAAATTTTGTAAAGATTGGCTAATTTTTGAGAGAAAACTGCCAAGAATAAAACCCTGATTTTTGAGTTTTTACCTTCGTGAGTTTTTGTGTCGGAGCTGCAGTTGTTTTCATCGAACTGATGACTGTCTCACCAGAGTTATTGCGACGGTATGTTATTTTAGAAATCTTAAATCTGAAAAAGTCTTTACAGTTTACAGAAAAGTTTACCAGTGGAAGGCTCCTTTGCACAGGATGCCGGCTAGATTTTGGGTACCACAACGGCGCCGATTTCTGCGGTGACGCAGTAGCATTATTGTGTTTCGGTCTAAAGGGCCCCGTCGCGAGTGAAATTACTGGGCAAATAAGACTTAACATCTTATGTCTCAAAGAGACGAGCGCAATTGTGGTGCCGCTCGAAATTTGTGGGTTTTTCAAAGAATCCTGAGCGGTACTTCATTGTAATGGGCAGGGCGTATCAATTACCATCAGCTGAACGTCCAGCTTGTCTCGTCCCTAATTGTCATAAAAAAAGTCTAATACAACAGCACCGAACTACTTATTTATTAAATACTTGTGATAAGATTAGTGGCCGATAACTGAATGTCCCGTTGTAAATGATTTAACAAATGTAAATTTTAAAATATTAAATTAGAAAGAAAGAAAGTCAGAATACGTCACAAAGTGGTCCTAACTCGAAAACTGAGCCGAGAACTGAAACTTGAAAACCAGAGCTGGTCTTCCGTTGGGCCATTTGGTGACGTCGCCTTAAAGATAATATAAAATAACTAGCTGACCCAGCAAACGTTGTATTGCCGATATTAAAATCGCGATACAAAAGTAACTGTTGATCGTAGATGGGTGAAAATTTGAAGTTGTATGTATTTTTTAATTAAAAAAAAAAATTGGCGTGGACCACCCTTAACATTTAGGGGTATGAAAAATAGATGCTGTCCGATTGTCAGACCTACCCAATATGCACTCAAAATTTTAATGAGAATCGGTCAAGTCGTTCCGAAGGAGTTTAACTACAAACACGGCGACATGAGAATTTTATATATAAGATAACTAATAATAATTTAGGTATTATCTTGTCAATTTCGTTATATGGCAGAAAGTTCTGACTGACAAGTTGACAACTCTGTCAAATGTCAATCTGAGTTCGGACAATAAAGTATTAAGTTTATGATCACAGATCAGTTTACATTACCTATTGTTTTAGAGTTAATTAGCTAAAATAGTATGTTATGAAATAATGCTATAAGAACTAGCAATCTGAATTTTAATCTATTTTAAGGTGATTTTGGCGCATCGCCTAACGCTGGCGTGACGTCATATCCGAGAGAGGCGGAAGTGACACTTCGATACGATTATAGAATACAAAATCAAAAGTAAATGCTATTAATAGGAGCATAAGATCTTTTTGAAGTCATTTATATTCTGCATTTAAATTGGTATTTATATTTATTTTCCTTTATAATACTTTTGAGACACGTATAATATGCTGAAATATTAGATAATTTATAAGTCTATATAAAGCCTCTCGCTGTTAGGCAACTAATGACAACAGGCCAGGTTTATTACTTTAGTGTGCACGATAGCTACGTTGTAGACTCACGCTACATCAGTCACATTGTTATAGTGTGCGTGCGTTTTTTGAAATTTGACTCCTAAACTAATTAACGGATTTTAATGGGGATTACCTCATGGAGTGCAGTTTTGTCCAACTTGAGAGATAGGATAGTTTTTATTTCGATTTGGGACCCATAATAATTATATTCATTTTACATATTTGTTTTGTAAGGACATATTTTCTATGAGAGAATTTAGTGTCGCATGGTTTGACAGTTCCTCTGTAAAACAATTTCATTATAACAACAGGGAGCATTTTTTACGAAATAATTTTTGATGTTTTGAAATAATATTGGCAAATCCCTATAAAACAGTATTTTTTTATTATCTAAAGAACAACGTCTGTCAGGTCAGCTAGTATATATATATAATAGTTCTAAGCTTAAATAGCTATTATATATAAAGTTATTGGAAACAAAATAAGGTTTTATATGTATGGTGAACACCCTCAGGCTATTTAATTATAAATTTTTATTGCACGATATTACATTGTAACCATATTTTTATGAAAAAAAAGTCCGCTGAATTTATTGGCACTCTATTTCAAATGGGTGGTTGTTTTTCACGTTCAATAAGTGATTTTAAATTTTATTTTAAAACGCTGTAACGCTCAAATTTAAGTGACCAACATGTCGCAGAAAATCAACACTCTGAGATGAAACTAAGTAATTCTAATTTGGCTTGCTAGGTTTGACCAAAACATTGCAAGTAAAAACTAAGTTGGTAAAAAAGGTCTTAAACTAAACGGGCCTGAAGTACGCGCTTAATTTCCTCGAGCGTTACGAATGCACTCTGCAAGTCGTCAATTAGGATTGCGTGACGACTCCGACACGTATACGTGACGTGAAATCGTATCGTGTCGGAACGACACTGTATTTAAATTGCAAATGACTTCAATATTTTAGATTTATGACAGTTATATGACTAATTGTATGAATTGTTGAAACTATAATTTATTTATTTGTATGTTAAGAAAATATTCGAGATTGTTAGCAGTTAGGTGATATAAAGTAATTATTAAAAATTAGTAAAAAAACCGGCCAAGTGTGAGTCGGTCTCGCGAACGATTATCATTTTGCATATAACGGCAGAAAAATCATGTTATAATTATTTTAATTAAATTAAATAATATAACTGAATGTTCTGTGAATATTCAAGTGTCTACTTAACGCTGTTATTAAAATCGAGCAAAAATATAACGTTGTAAGGGAGGCTCCCTTAACTATTAATTTTATTTATTACTCAAATAAAATTTGAACACAAAATTTCGCTTCATTGTGTATCTTCTAGCGCATTTATCATGGGGAGTGTTCCAAAGAGCTTTTTCACCTGATTCCTTCCGCTGAATTCCACCTTCGCACGACACGCCACAAATTAGGATATCATCCCCACCATCTGGATGTGTGACGGCCCTCCACAGTGCGCTTTTCAAGGAGCTTTCGTCCACCACCAAGCTGTGGAATGAGCTTACTTGTGCGGTATGTCCGGGGCGATACGACAAGGGTATCTTGAAAAAAAGCGCGTACACTTTCCTTAAAGGCCGGCAACGCCCCTGTGTTTCCAATGGTGTTCCAAGAGAATGTGGGCGGCGGTGATCACTTAACACCAGGTGACCCATACGCTCGTTTGTCCTCCTTTTCCATAAAAAAAGACTTAACTTACGTAAAACTCAGCCGAGTGGGATAAAACGCGAACTTGACTTTTGGATTGGGCTGTCTTATCTTAAGCTCAGCATAATTTCAGCTGTCAAATGACTATAAAAACGAAATCAAAGATTGTACTAAGCTTACACTCAGCAGTTTTACGTAAGTAAAGACTAAGCAAACTCTAAGTATGCTCTATAGACCTTGGCCTCAGAGTTATTTATTATACGCGTCTTCCACCGAAGAATCGGTCCACGCCGAACCCTTGACTAAAAGATCTGATTAATCAGCAACGTAAAACTCTCCTTCAATTCGACACGTGTTTCGCCTCTACACGAGGCATCCTCAGGAGCTGTTGACTCACCAATCTTCTTTTTTTATTTATTTATTTATTCGTCGTTCAGCTGATGGTACTTGACACGCCCTGCCCATAATAATGCAGTGCCGCTAAGGATTCTTGAGAAACTGAAAAAAATTTAACGGCACTACAATTGCACTCGTCGTCACCTTGAGACATAAGATGTTAAGTCTCATTTGCCTAGTAATTTTCACTAGCTACGGCGTCCTTCAGACCGAAACACAGTGATGTTTACACATTACTGCTTCACGGCGGAAATAGGCGCCGTTGTGGTACCCATAATCTAGCTGGCATCCTGTGCGAAGGAGCCTCCCACTGGTAAAACTCTGGAACATGAGATTCCTCACCACTGATATACCCTAAGTCACTATTTAAGCACATAAATTAACCTACCGGATCCAATAAGTAAGTACTGGTAATCGTATCGATAGATAGAGTCAATGACTTCCAAATCTACATCCTGTGTGTGACGTAAATAGAAATGAGTGTAAAAAAAATGCACAAGCGACACTTCCTTGCAGACGCGACTTCCGGTACAGGTTGTTCACTTTGGGTATTACAGCGCGGGCGCTATGCCGAATTACGATGTCACAACAGTAGGGTGACTCTCATCTCTTAATTTAGCGGACTGAAGAGTTATAATTTTTAATAGTAAATGTAATTATGTGATTTTTAATCATCATTTTTGGTCAGCTCTATATTTATTTGATCTATTATGTATAAATTTAATAACTTAACAACATTATTGTGTTACGGTCTGAAGGGCACCGTAGCTAGTGAAATTACTGGGCAAATGAGACTTAACATCTTATGTCTCAAGGTGACGAGCGCGATTGTAGTGCCGCTCAGAATTTTTGGGTTTTTCAAGAATTGCATTGTAATGGGCAAGGCGTATCAGTGACCATCAACTGAACGTCCTGTTCCTCTCGTTCCTTATTTTCATTAAAAGAAACGTTGTTATGCTTATCAAAGCAAAACCTAATAGCACATCTACCCAAATGTTGGGAGTTCTCAGACACGGACAGATGTGTTAGACTCGAGTCTCGTGCTAGAGTTTGGCGAATCAACATCTCCTGAGGATGCCTCGAGTAGAGGCCAAACACGTGTCGAATTATTTGAAGACAAATATTGGCGGATTTAAAACTGAAGAAAATTCAAAACATTTGGATAATTATGAATTTCCGCGAAGTAACGCCTACTTCTATAAATTTTCCTAAAAACACATCTGTTAAAATATGTCTTAATGTGTCTTATTGAATCTACTATCCCTTATGTACTTAATAAAATTATGATTAATTAATATTAGTAAGTACATAATTAATACATTGGTGTAACTATCTTAATAAATAATAACATATTGCACTACAGCTTACTTACTCTATTTGTCGTGAAACAGTGCTTAAGATCGTCTAGTGGATTGAGAGTTAAGTAATTTTTAAGGTATTTTAATAATCCAAAGGGGCATATTAAAATTGAAACAAATCACAGTTCAGCAAAGTTGTTAGGTTCGTGCTTTTTTTGGATTTAATAGTCGTTTTGTATGCGTAACATTGATTCACTGTCTACAATTATAAATGGATTTCATTAACTGACCATCTATTAACAATATTAAATATATTATTTAATATTCTCTATGATTAACTTAAAACGTTAATTATTTTTGAAGTATTCAAACGCTTCTATTTAGACTTTTTTTTATTTATTAGTAAAAGTAGTTATAAATAAATACGCTTGGAGATTTACAAAAAGAATTACTGAGATTTTGTTTTAAAAACCGGTCAATTTTAACAGGTATAAAATTGTATGGCTGACTTGTTCAAAAAAATCTGTGGTACCTTCAAGTCACGCGTAAAGAAGTTTTACTTCAATAATTTTGATTCAGTCTATCCTACATCATTGAGAGAGCGAGGTCACCCTAGCCCTTAAAATAAGACGGAAGGTGTGTACGTGCTCTAACACTTCCCCACTCACATGGCATTTATTGTTTTGTCAATCCGTCAGTCACTTGTTGGCTATTAATCACGTATCACGTAAACTTCCGTACTAAAAACTAAAATGTACTTACGTACTCGTATTAGTTCGTTACTTAACTTTAACTTTTATATGAGTCGCGTCAACGGGCAAGTGCTTGGCAGCACGTGACCTCCTCACCTTTTTTATAGCTTTTTTAATTCCATAATGTGAATGAATGACTTAAAAAACAAATACATATGTCTTAGAATTAGTTATTACACACGAGCAGGTATAAAATAATAAAATATCACAATTGATACTGAGTTTATCCGTAATCGGCAAGTGCCTGCAGATCGCCGTGATTTTGGCAGCGGCCTGTCAATACATATTCTTTAACGTGAATTAGATTTAACGTGTAATAGATTGCTTATAATTAGTATTATTTGAGTAAATGTATCTGAAAGCTATAAGACAATGCAAAATAAAACATCTTATACACAAAATAAGGGTCAGATCTTGGTCAGGGCGTAGTGTGCCAGTAACCCATTTTTCTCTCCTTCCACGTATCTTCTTTAGTTGGTTTCAACGGCCAACATATATTATTTATTTCATCAAATAACAAACAAACTGTGAAATGACCGGAGCAGATCTTCCAGGACAATCCAAAAAGCGCGTACACCTTTCTCAAAGGTCAGTAACGCTCTTGTGATTTTTCTCGAGTCGCAAGAGATATAAGAGAAAAAAATATATTTAAACATAATTCAGGTTTAGATTTATAATTGCAACTGGCAGGTGACGCTGCAATCAAGGACTAGAAATCATCGAGTTAAATACGTCGGCAAAAAAGTATCCTTAAAAAAACGATCACTTGAGAAAAATCCCTAATAAGTAATAAGCTTAGACACACACGAACGAGTGTAATTTTATAACAAACACTTGCGATTTGAGATTTATAGAAACTTCAAACTTGCAATTAATAAAAAAATCATATTTTTGTCTAATTTTATATAATGCAAATAACATTGAAATAGTTTTATTCAAAATAGTATTCTAAAATTACTTTATCTTCATCATCATCAGCTGGAAGACGTCCACTGCTGGACATAGGCCTCCTCCAAAGATCTCCACGACGATCGGTCCTGCGCTCCCATGTTCCAACGTATTCCGGCAATCCTGACCAGATCGTCGGTCCATCTTGTGGAATCTCATCTACGAACACTGCGTCTTCCGGTACGTGGTTGCCATTCGAGGACTTTACTGCCCCAACGACCATCTGTCCGTCGAACTATGTGCCACTTAAGTATCGCAATCATTTGGGCTTTGTCGGTAACTTTGGTTCTCCTACGGATATCCTCATTTCTGATTCCCAGGGCCATTTCTGAGGCCCATAGTTAACTTCCACGTCTGCGTACCGTAAGTCATCACTGGTAATACATACTCGTTAAGATTACTTTTACCAGGAGGCTCCTTTGCACAGGATGCCGGCTAGATTGTGGGTACCACAACGGCACCTATTTCTGCCGTGAAGCAGTAATGTGTTAGAATTACTGTGTTTCGGTCTGAAGGGCGCCGTAGCTAGTGAAATTACTGGGCAAATGAGACCTAACATCTTATGTCTCAAGGTGACGAGCGCAGTTGTAGTGCCTCTCAGAATTTTTGGGGTGTTTCAAGAATCCTAAGCGGCACTGCATTGTAATGGGCAGGGAGTATCCATTACCATCATACCATAAAAAAAAATACTTACTGAACGCCAAAATTCCATTACAAAAGATATGGCGAAGACCAGGGAACGAGGGCAAGAAACTCAAAAATATTGATGTAATCATAGTCTGTATGATAATGAATTAAGTTATAAAGCTTCGAGGGATATTAAAAGCTCTCCTCAATGCTTTTCACGCCTTTTGACGAATAAAACAAAGATCTTTCTGGCTACTGCGTGGGCGTCTAACAATCATAATAAGACCATAAAAGTGGAATTAAAATGAGTGTTTTTGTCCAAATCTAAATGAACACGACTCATCGCCATATAGGGTTGCGCTACTGTTCGTCACATCTAATATGTCGTTAGCGGAGAGATATGCTTATTTAGCGATTTGTGGGTGCTTTAGAGAATTTTATTTTTATAAATTATTGCGGAGCAACAAACTACAGTTCACTATCTGTTTTTTATTTGAGGAGTTAGTTTAGAGTTAGTTTGTTTTATGGAAGAGGACGACAAATGAGCGTACCTGTTGTTAAATTAACCAGTGGGAGGCTCCTTTGCAGAGGATGTCGGCTAGATTAGGGGCACCACGACGGCACCTATTTCTGCCGTGAAGCAATAATGTGTTTCAGTCTGGAGGGAGCCGAAGCTAGTGAAATTACTGGGCAAATGAAACTTAACATCTCAAGGTGACAAGCCCAATTGTAGTGCCGCTCAGAATGTTTGGGTATTTCAAGAATCCCGAGCGGCACTGTAATGGGCAGGGCGTATTAATTACAATTAGCTGTACGTCTTGCTCGTGTCGTCCCTTACTGTCATAAAAAAGGTCTGTAATAATAAACAATACAGGTGAACCCTCGCCGTCTCAAAATTGCACAATGTAATAAGACAGAGTTCTGTAGAGCGTACTTAACCTTTGCTTACGTAGAACTTATTCAAATTTAAAAATATATTTATTTTCTCTCACAATAAAAACTAACAATACACAGTTTATTAAAATCTATATTGAAACATTGTTATAATTGTGAGAGACAGGCGCTTGAATTAGGTAACGAATACTTGTGCTGGTCTGCACATGCTACCTGGACTGCACATGGTTGAAATGATGGAGAGAAAGCTTAACTTATGCTGTGCCCTGTGCTGCCCCGGGGCGTAAAAAGAATAGGGTAGTCCCAGGTCCAAGGGTGTCGTAAGAGGCGACTACGGGCCCCACCATCTGGATGTGTGGCGGTCCTCCACAGTGCGGTTTTCAAGGAGCTTTCTTCCACGTACTACAAAGCTGTGAAATGAGCTTCCTTGTGCGGTGTTTCCGGGACGATACGACATGGGTACCTTCAAAAAAAGCGCGTACACCTTCCTTAAAGGGCGGCAACGCTCTTGTGATTAGTCTAGTGTTGCAAGAGATTGTGGGCGGCGGTGATCTCTTAACACCAGGTGACCCGTACGCTCGTTTGTCCTCCTATTCCATAAAAAAAATGCTGTGCTTATGCTAAGACAGCCCAATTCAAAAAAAAAAGATTAGCCAATTATTTGACATAGATACGTCGCGACTAGTTTACTTTAGTTATTTTCATAGTATTATCGGTATTATGTCCTATGGTATATTGCTATGGGGCAACGCTGCCGATATTAATACAATGCTTGCTGCAGAAGAGGTATGTAGAGGCTATTCTTACTATTAATAACCTAGGTCCTAATGAATTTAAAGAAATTAACATCTTGACTGCTGCTTCTCAATATATTCTTGATAATTTTATGTATGTACATAGTCACATAAGTGAATTTGCTAGAAACTGTCATAATCATAATGAACGAAACAATATAATGTTCACACATTACTGCTTCACAGTAGAAATAGGCGCCGTTTTGGTACCCCTAATCTAGCAAGCATCATGTGCAAAGGAGCCTCCCACTGGTAAAATCAAAAATAAAACAAACATGAAAGGCGCATCTCGACTTCAATACTTTGTAGAGACAAATGACCGATGTATATATTTACATAGAATAGCAAACGTGCACAAAGGGAAGTCGAAATCCCAATAAATATTCACAAACAATATTCGCTATTCTTCTATGTCGCCGCCGGGAACCGAACCGGATTTCCTAGCTCACGCGTGTGGTCTTTGTAATTTATACAAAGTTGCAGTGAATTTCATTATTCCATTCATACATGCTCTTCGGTTTAGGGTACTCTTGACCTGGCCTCTTTTCAAGACGTCCCTGATTTGGCCTCGAAACGTCCGCCTATGTCCACCGCTTCCAACACTTTCATTCACACTGGCCTTATACACTTTTTTCGTCAATCGTTCTTCATTCATTCTCTCGACATGGCCAAACCATCTCGGCATATAGCTCAGCATAAAGCCAAGTAACTAACTAGTGTAGTGCAAAAACAACACCCTAACACTTCAGTGGATCTAAGGTCACAGTGGGGTCAGGGGCAACGAGGCGGCAGACCAACTAGCTAGAAGGGGTTCTGAGACCCAACCGGTTGGAACAGAGCCTTTCCTGCCTCTGCTACATAGTTGGTTCAAGAACCACTTAAATCAAAAGATAAAAGCACTACATCAACAATACTGGGATAGCCTTGAGGAGTGCAGGCAAGCCAAAGCAACTTTACCTTGCGCCGACTTGCGTTTTACCAGGGAAATCTTACAACTTAATCGGTGTCGACTAAGATTAATATTATGTGCGGCCACAGGTCAGGGCAATTTTAACAGGCATCTTTTAATATAGGTGTCACGGACAGCCCTCTATGCAGAGGAAACAGCCGCTCACGCTCTGCTGGAATGCAGTGAGGTGGCAAACTACAGGGCGAAGCACCTGGGGTCACCAGGCGCTCATCGGGAAGTCTTCCGAGACGTTAAGAAGTTGGGTGACTTCTTAGAGGAGCTTGGCTGGTTGGAGTAGCCTCTACCGACGCCGAGCTGCGGAAAGCGCCCGTATGAAGAAAAAGAAGAAGAAGAACTAACTAGTGTAAAATTAGAAAGAGGCACAAGTTTATAACTAGTTACTTCGCTGTTGGAATCTGAGTTTCCGGGCGCTTGAAGTTATCTAAAAGACCAACCGTCGTAATGAAATGAAATGAAAATTTATTAATAGGCATTTATTTTCTCAAAATCCTTCTATTCTTTTTGAAAGTCATTTCTAATATACTAGATACTACTACCGCTTCGGAAACAAATGGCGCTCCCAAAGAGAAAAAGTGGAGCAAGAAACTCTCCCAGCATTCTTTTTTTTGCGCTCTTTTAAATGAAATATAAAATATTGTAGTACCATTGTTATTTCTACGAAATTTCCCAGGTTGTCGGATCACTTAGATAACCAGCTTCGTAGTAATAGGATTTACGACAGAGCCATTTTTTAATAAAACATTTAAACTTATTTATAGCGAATGCCTAAACAGTGGCTGGGACTTTATTATAAAAGTGTATACTTTTTCCCTTAAAGATATTATGTATTTTATGAAGTTTACTAGAATTAGTTACATTTTAAAGACACATACTAGACTATGTATGGATTAAACAGCTGACCCGACAGACCTTGTTCTGCACATCTATATCTATATATATAAAAATGAATTGCTGTTCGTTAGTCTCACTAAAACTCGAGAACGGCTGGACCGATTCGGCTAATTTTGGTCTTGAATTACTTGGAAGTCCAGAGAAGGTTTAAAAGGTGAATAAATATGAAATGCTCGGAATTAAATAAAAACAACAATTTTGATTTTCCTTTGATGTGTCCCCCGTCGTTCAGAACTCAAATTAAAATCATATTTTAAAAATATTAACAAATTTGACATTTTAAGTCTTTCTAACTTTCTCAGGAGGTAAAAAATAAACTTAATTTTAGTTACTATTGTTGGTAGATTAACTACAGCTGTTATAATATAATTTCTGAACCTAACCGCACCACAAAATAAAACAAAAAATATAGTTTATCCGAAAGCCTTAAATTGATTAAGTTTAGGTCCTTTATTTATCAATTGAGGCAGTACGAAGTCTGCCGGGTCAGCTAGTAATAAATAAAATACTGTTGTTTTATGACTTTGTCAATAAAATTTCATAAATCAAGAAATATTTCGTAAAAAATATTTCACAGCATAACTGTCAAACCGTGCGTCATATAATTTAATAGAAAATATGTCCAAATCAATTTTGAAAAGAAATATGGATCCCAAATAAAAATAACATCTCTCAAGCTGTACTAAATTGCACTCCATGAAGCTAACCTAAGCTAAAGCTAAGAAAAACCTATTAAAATCCGTTCATTAGTTCAGGAGTTCATTGGAAACAAACATCAGGACACTGGATTTATAATTAAGATTTAAAATTAATCATATTAACAGTAATATTCTGTGGTGGATGCTAGGTATATTAAATTATTGTTTTATTTGTAAAGGACAGTATTGCGTTCAAACTGTTATAAAATTACAAATACTATATTTCTGTCCACTTCTTTTCTCCTTCCTTATTGAAATAATGAAATTAAGTATTCTTATAACAGTTTACTGGCAACGGTCAAACCTATTAGGCCGAGTGGCAATCAGTCTCCGAGTGAGTAAACTAAACACTGCTCTATGTCTGTACCCCCACGCTACGGCATTAGCCTCCGAGTTTCCCGCACCGTCGTGAAGTTGGCGATAAAGAAGTGGGCGGGAAAGGGGCGGGGCAAGGTGTGGTTCACGATTGCACGTCACACGTTTTCCCGCGCTATTTGAAAATGACATTTCAATTTCAGTATCCTTTAGACTGAAAGCAATGAGATTGCGTGCATTTGGCCTGCATTCTGTTAAAGATAAGAAGTGAATAATAAAAAAAAAATATTGAAGTAGGCGTTACTTTGCGGAAATCCATAATTATCCCATTTGTTTCACCTGTACACGAGGCATCCTCAGGAGATGTTGACTGGCCAATCTCTGGCACGAGTCTCGTTCCACGTGTCGAATTGTTTAAAGAGAAATATTGGCGGAATTAACACTAAAGAAAACTCAAAACATTTAGTGAATAATAAAGTTAATAGTGTCCCTGGCCACTGAGCTAGAGGTCCCGCGTTCGAATCCGTTAGATGTAAACATTTACATGATGAATATCGATTTTTGTTTATTTATGTATGTTTAAGTATGTACTTATATCATATTAAATATATCGTATCTTGAACCCATAGTACAGGCTATGCCTAGTTTGGGACAAGATAATTTGTGTAAGTGTCTGTCAATATTATTATTTAAAAAAAATCTATTATTGATACACATATTAGTAGTCGGAAAATTTAACCGTTTCAAAACTATTCCAGATCATAAGAAAGATAAAAAATAATTGATATTCCGTCAAGTTATTGGAAATTTAACCCGATGAGCGAATGTAAGTAGATAATTAATAATTTATGTGCACGCTTGTTTTTTTTTTCCGCATGAATCCGTTTTTGTATAGGTTGGTACATTGCATAAGCAATTCAGCCAATCAAACAGGTGAACACCAAGGAGGTTTTATATCGTGTGACCTTTATTCGCACTATTTGTCGATACTCATGAGTTATTCATGAATCTTTTTACTTAGGTACATAATAAATTCAATGGCTTCTGCGGACGTTAAGACAACGCCCTGTTTTAATATTTAATGTCATTCAATCATACTGAAGTATTATTAAAATATCTACTTTTTTTATGGCAGAAAAGGACATACGAGCAAATATACCTGATGGGATGTGATGAAATTCAAATTCAAATATTTTTAGTCTAAATAGGATTTAAATTCACTTATTGGACGTCAAATACTAACACACTTTGGAAGTAGTATGCCTCAGACCTGAGAAGAACGGGTTTTTTTCTTAATTTAGGTGTAGGTTTTAGTTACTATATATGTAAGTAGTTATTTTACAGTAAAATTGAGCAATTGATTTGAGTTTTAGTCGAGTAAGTAAGTCTTCTATTGGGCGATGCTGATATGCTTTTACAACATCATCCCAGAAAATGTACATAACAATAATCTGGCACGAGACTACACACACAACACGTGTCGAATTGTTTAAAGACAAATATTGGCGGAATTAACACTTAAGAAAACTCAAATCATTTGTATAATTATGGATTTCCGCAAAGTAACGCCTAATTCAATAACATTCTTTTTAATAAAAAAAAAAATTGAAGGCGATCGCTCCATTCCCCGTCTGTGGTATCGTTAAGAAAATCATTTATACTATAGGTAGCTTTACCACACAAACGTTTATTAACAATTCTTTTGAATTTGGAAACACATTTGTTATGTACATTTTCTGGGATCATGTTGTAAAAGCATATCAGAATCGCCCAATAGAAGACTTACTAACTCGACTTAGCGACCGAGTAGTAGGCATAAAAAGTTTGTTTGTGCCTCGTATTAACATTAGTACCTGGACGACCGAGCCTTGCTCGGATTTTTAAGAAGGTACAAATCTTGAACAAAAAAAAAGTAATAGGATATCTGGATTCGAACCGGGGTCTTCTTCTTTCCGGATCACCCAATGTCCCATCTGAGCTATTATAGTCTTGTATATAGTGGCGAAATTTACATTTGTATTCTAATGTTATTGTAGCAGTTTCTCATTAAAACACGGATAAAACTACTTTTTTTTTAATTTAAACCTACTCTAATGGATATCTCGCCCCCGAAACTACCTGCATACTAAGTATCATTAAAATTGTTGGAGCCGTTTCCAAGATTCAGTTTATATATATATTTACTAGCTGTCCCAGCAAACGTTGTATTGCCGATATTAAAATCGCGATACAAATGTAACTGTTGTCAACCCGTTTCGGAGAAGTTCAAAGTTTAACACCATGACACGAGAATTTTATATATATAATAATATTGACACACTTTTTACACAAATTATCTTGCCCCAAGTTAAGCATATATAGCCTGTGTTATGGGTTACAAGACAACGATATATTTAATACAATATACTTACTTAAACATACATAAATTCATATAAACATACATAGATACATTTAAACATCCATGACTCGGAAAAAAACATCCATATTCATCATATAAATGCTTGCACCTACCGGGAGTCGAACCCGGGACCTCTAGCTTAGTAGGTAGGATCGCTAACCACTCGGCTATACAGGTCGTCGTATAATAACATATATTAGAAGATATACAATAATTGCTCGTTTAAAGATTCTCATCTCGTTTGTCGCAGTTATGGTTGTAGCAAATTCGTTTATGAGCTTATGAACATATAGAACAATATCAATAATATATTGAGAAGCAACAGTCAAAACGTTTATTTCTTTAAATTTTTCTCTTAATGATTCTCTAGGACCAAGGTGATCAGCGCGGCCCTTACTCTGTTGTCAAGAGGAATCACAAGAGCGTTGCAGACCTAACAAAGCGTCGAAATATTTGCATTCAAAAACCCAAAAACATTGGTATGTGATAGAACAAAAAAACAAAAAAAAATATATTCCATATTTTTAAATTTTAAAAGCGCAATTAAAAAATACAGCTAGGGAAATATAGACTAAAAAAATATGCGTGTTACTTTGATAAATTTGTATCTTTAATAAATGTATACACTTTAATAATAAAGTCCCAGCCAGTCCCAACTGTTAAGGCATTATCTATAAATAAAATTAAATGTTTCTTAAAAAATGGCTCTGTCGTAAATCCTTCTACTTCACGGTTGAATATCTATGTGATAGGACAGCCTGGGACTGGATTATGATTATTTTATAGCAATAGCAATGACTGTATTGTATATTTCATTATAAAGAGCGCTAAAAAAGAATGCTGGGAGAGTTTCTTGCGCCGCTTCTTCTCTCTCAGAGCGTCACTTGTTTCCGAACCGGTAGTAGTACCTAGTATATTAGAAATGACATCAAAAAGAATTCTAAAGGAATCAATTTGGAGAAAAATACATTTATACCTTTTAATATTTTTTTTTAATAAAGTACGTTTGTAATTAAATTATTTATGATTACATAAAACTTATAGAAGGTACTGCAATCAGGACATGGTAAAAGGCTTGATTGAATTTCGATAAATGCGCAAACAGTAAATAAAAAATGCGTAAAGTTAACATGGTAGGTACAAATAAAAATGATTTAATTTCAAAAACATTACTAATTTCAATGATCGAGAGTTATAAAGATAACCTCAAAATTAAACTCGCGGCTTCTACAATACACACACGTGCCTGCTACAAAGCAATTTAGTGATGCGCCCACGAACTGTCGATATTGTCGATAAAATCTTATTCAGTTGTTCGTTAAACGCGAGCCAATTGTCCACGCTGTCATTGTGTACGAATGGAACACAATATGGCGCCATAAATACAACTTTACGCAATTTGTGATATATTTGCTCAGTGTAATAGAATGACAATCTAATAATATGTGAGTTATTGGTATTTTTTTAATATTCTACCATCCCAAACTTCAATCAGTTCACAAGGACTGAATGAAACCACAACCATACAAGATTTATCAACGATACGTCACTTGAACGGTTAGCTCCGCACTCGCACGGAATGCAAGAGGCCGCGGGTTCGAGTCCGGCATCGTTCATAAATTTTATTTTCAAATTTTAATTAATAAGAAATTGTTTGATATATTTCCATATATAGATAGATATAAACAGTCTATTATGTTTTTAAAGTGATAACTCTCACTTCTAGGATTAATACACAAATAAAATTTGAAACAAAATTTTATGAACAATGCGGGACTCAAACCCACACGACCTCTGGCGTTCCGTGCCAGTGCTCTGCCAACTGAGCTAACCGTTCGAGTGACGTTTCGTCATAAAATTTTGTATGCTTTGTTAAACTCTCAGTCTGTGGCTTCATCTACAGGATCTACATTATAGTTGATAACCTGCTCAACCCCAATATTTGCATATTAGGAAATTGACTTGAGATGTCGCTCTTGTTAATCTAAACAGTGACGTATCGTCATAAAATACAAAGCATACATGATTTTATAACGATACGTCACTCGAACGGTTAGGTCAGTTGGCAGAGCACTGGCACGGAACGCCAGTGGTCGTGGGTTCGAGTCCGGCATCGTTGATAAAATTTTGTTTTCAAATTTTATTTGTATATATAGATATGTCCATCATTATATGATAATTTAATAAGAGTGCTTACTGTGTTTTATTTCTCATGTATAAAAATATCGAACAGGTAATCTAAACTTTAACAAGTGGGAGGCTCCTTTGCACAGGATGCCGGCTAGATTATGGATACCACAACGGGGCCTACGCATACGTATACGCATTTCTGCCGTGAAGCAGTAATGTGTTAGCATTACTGTGTTTCGGTCTGAAGGGCGCTGTAGCTAGTGAAATTACTGGGCAAATAAGACCTAACATCTTATGTCTCAAGGTGACGAGCGCAGTTGTGAAGCTCAGAAAATTTGGGGTTTTTCAAGAAAACTGAGCGGCACTGCATTGTAATGGGTAAGGCGTATCCATTACCATCAGCTGTGCGTCCTGCTCGTCGAGTGCCTTATTTCATAAAAAAAAATGGAAACATTTCGCTCACCTATCCAATAGTGATGTATATTTTATCGTACTAAAATGTTAAATTCGCGTAGTTACGCTGGCCACAGAACTAATAATGGTTTAGACTTCACACACCTTGTTCAAATAGAATACATTTCACATAAAATTATAAGGTTGCTCCAAATATGTCACACAAGTGTGCATAATAGTGCAATAGGCATGCAATTACTATTGTAACTGCGAAGTTATAAAGTATATTACAATAAATGTTAGCTTTTTAAATTGAAATTCTGACAGCTGTCACCAGTCAAGACGTCACTGAAAACACTGATAAACGTTTGCTGAGGGTGAAATTTCTTTCATTTTAAGAATGAAATTGTGAATGTAAAAGTTTCTTGTTCTTAGAAATATTATTTAACCGACTTCAAAAAGTGAGGAGGTTCTCATTCATCGGTATGTTTCTTGTTATCTCAGAACTTTCGACTGCGTGAACCGATTTTTATAATTTCTCTTTTTTATTTGAATGCTGGTGCTTCATGTAATTATTTTTGGAGTCATTGTCAGCCAAGGTAGATTTGAAATTACATGCATAGTTACAGGTAAGAGGCGAGAACGGGGCCGCGGCGGGAGGAGATCGATTCCAAAAATAACAATAATCGTAACTAGAATTAGATTAATTAATTATATTGTATAAAAATACGCGCAATTATATTTAAACTTTTAAGTGAATATTATACAATCGATTTCTTTCAAAAACACTATTCGTTTTTGAAGTCACTTCTTTTTCTGTTAATTTTTTTTCAAAGTTTTTATTCTACCCTTTATAACTATTAATCTATGAGGTTTCTTTTTATTCATGTAACTTATGACTTCAAATTAAATTCATCGAAATTTCTACCATTATTTTTTTGAAACAAAACTATGACGTCATAACACATTACCTAAAAGGCATATTTACTTTACTTATTGGCGTTGATTTTTATGTTATTGTTGACTATCGAATTAGAATCTAAAAAAATGGCGTGCGTTTAAAGTACACATGTCAGAAGTGAAACTTCTTTGGATAACTAAATTTTTAATCTCGTTTATATTAATTATTATTCTAATCTGTTATCGAAATAGTAATCTGATCTCTAAGCCAAATGTTTTTATCAATATTAAAAACTATTAACTTCTTGAAGTTTCACTTCAAGTAGAACATCTTACTCAATCGGTCTCAATCTCTCTCTCCCTCTTCTTGGATAAAAACGTCCCACATTTTCGTGACACTTTATTGCGTTTCATCCGTTAAATATTATCCCTCATGTGCGCAAAGAAGTTTCACTTCAAAATAAATACGCATATTTGGTATTCGCTCGATGAAGTAATATAATCATTGCAACACATAGTTGTAATCACAAAATAATAATTCACGCCAATCTAAAGTATGCATAGACGATCCCATCACTAGCACATGAAACGTAAATAATTGGTACCAACACTGCATCTAACCAATTTCTAATTTATAGCGTCCGATAGCGCGCGTCCAACGCAAGTCTCTCGCATCTAATCGCGCGATATCGCGGCTCCTTTACCCGCGCGATTTAGACGCGCGCCGCTGCTGTGTGAATAATTCTATTTGTGCTATCGGCGATAACGCGAGGTGCTGATAACGATGTTATTGTAATTTTCAGGAATGTTCTAATATCGCTGAAGAATCTGGATTTTAAGAACGAATTACTACTTAATTGATTAAGTTCAAGTTACAGAATAAATGAACCTTCAAAAAAGCGCGTACACCTTCCTTAAAGGCCGGCAACGCTCCTGTGATTCATCTGCTGTGGCAAGAGAATGTGGGCGGCGGTGATCACTTAACACCAGGTGACCTATACTCTCGATAATCCTCCTGTACCAAAAAATATATATTTATATTAGAGCCATTTTAGAATAAAACTATACACGGGGCACACTAAAAGTTTTACACTTTTAGCTAATCGGAACTATTTGAATTTCAAATGTTATATGTTTTGAAAGGTTGCAATCTTCTTAGTAATTAAAAAAAACAATTGGCGGGTAATCATTTTTATTGTTGTGTGTATAAAAATCAATAAATATAATATAAATAAGACCGACTCCCATACAAACATCCACCAACAATCTCAACCACTCCAAACCTCTTATTTGCGATAAAAGGTAGCCTATGTCTTTTTCCAAGTACTCTGTACGTCTCTGTACTTAATTTCATCAATATCCATTCAGTGGTTTAGGCGTGAAAGCGTAACAAACAAACTTACATTCACATTTATAATATTAGTAAGGATGTATACAAACTATCATGTCTTGCACAGTTTTTGATAAATTATTTTTCTACGTGTAGGTATAAATTTCATAGTTGCCTTACTACAAATTAATTAACAAATAAATAATTCAGACCACTTTAGTAATTTCTACAATAAACGTCAAACAACTAATTAATAATTCGCTACTTTTCTTAACCTTAATAGTGAAGTGCAATACCATTAAATTAGGATATCGATAACTTTGTCGGCCAGTGCGGCGCGCGGCGTCGATAAATTGAGAAATGCGCACGCAACTAACGAACCAGCTATATGCAAAAACTTGGTATGCTACGGACACACTGACATAAAATTATGAAATCATAAAATGCATTTAAAATGGGACTTTTATAATTGACTCAACGTATTCAAATTAAATCGTAATAATTATAGCTATTCCAAATGTATCGTCGTGAACATAATGAGATCAATTAATTAATTAAAACAACTATTTTAATTGACCTGGATACTTTAATCTCGACAGTTGGTACGAATATATATAACAGAGAGTAACAACATTTTACATTACAATAATTATGATTACCAGAGAGTATCTAAGTAAGTATATGTGACTTCGACAGGCGTTAATACCAAAAAAAATCTCTTTTTAAAAAACAACATTTTAAAGTCTCATTTAAATACAATTTATTTCGTTTTTATCTTTGATCTTATTAAAACTAAATTAAGTGAAGGTAAAGTATCTCTTACTTATAGCATTACAGTCAGCTAACATAGTGTTTTTTAGAGTTCCGTAGCCAAATAGTAAAAACGGAACACTTATAGATTCGTCATGTCTGTCTGTCTGGATGGATAGCTATAGATTCAAAAATAATATTCGGTTTCTAGTATAATTTTTTTCTAAACTGAATAGTATGCGCGAGAGACACTTCCAGAGTGGTAAAATATGTGTGTGTGTCCTTGTAACTTCTAAAATAAGAGAATGATAAAACTAAAAAATATATATGATTACCATGTAAAGTTCCATTGAAAATTGGTTTGAACGAGATCTAGTAAGTTTTTTTTTAATACGTCATAAATCGTATTATCAATAATTTAATTGAAAAAAATACACTTTTATTAAAACATCGATCAAAGTTACAACGAACTACAAGAACTTTTATACTATAATACTTGCAACTACGGAAACCCTTCATGGGCGAGTCCGACTAGCACTTGGCCGCTTTTTAATTATTGCTTAAGATGAAAGCCTTTAAGGCTTGGCCTTCGTTGCGCTCCAGCTAGATATCACACTACCTAAGAATACTTTTTTTTTATTATGGCAACTATTAGATTCTTGTATGCGTGGCATCTTGACACTCAATGGCATCTTTCAAATTTCGTAACATACGCTTCGTGTTATATTATATTGAAATTAATAAAATAAAGAATACTTACTGATGATATGTGATCCTAGTGTCTTTCTTATTTCTTGTAGTATTATGTTTACAAAGTTATACTACGCAACCCGGTATTTTGGTTTCAATAATTAGCAAAGTTAAACAGAACATGTGGCACGTAAACGTCACACATTGATCGAGGCTGGCTCGAGTATGCCCACTTGGGTGTATATATAGTTGCCACACTTTGTGACTACGCCTGCGGTATCCTGTTGGAGCGCAGCGGACCCCAATCCTTAATCTAAGCATGTAAGATATTTTTTTAATGTTCAAACCTACCATTTAATAAATTATGGTCAAATTAACCACTGAGCGATCACAAATTTTTCGGGCAATCAGATCACGAAAAATATTATGGCATTATGATCAAACTGTTATACCCATAAAATGTAGGGCATAAGGCTGATTAAGCATTTAATAATGATTAGTAAATATTTTGGTTTCTGTATATATAGGACCAAATCCCAACTACTAAGGGCAGTACTACTAAGTACTACCCTTGCTTCCGATATGACTACATTAAATCGACGCTCTTCTATGAAAATTAACGTGTTATATATAAAGTACTAAATCTATCATATCTATTTCGCTGTATCTTTTCCACTGTTTCATTAATAATTGTATTGTGTGAAATAATCATTTCTTTTAAAAAAAATCATTAAAATGATTTATGCATTTCATGCTATTCTGCAAATTTTTGAAAGAACAATTATGTTAAAATCTTGCAGAGATGCCTTTGACTATTAATTATTAAATACTGAATACGGCTGTATGGGCTTGAACCCTTTGCCTGTCCTAATAATGGACGAAGAAACCAAAAAACAATAACGAATGACGCAAACGTCAGAAAATTTTAGGATACAACTTCATCAACCAATTGTTTTGAGTTTTCCTTAGTGCTATTTACGCCGATATTACTTATTTTGTCTTAAAACAATGCGACACGTGTTTCGCCTCTACACGAGGCCTCAGGACATGTTGACTCGCCAAACTCTGGCACGATACTCTCAAAACATTTGGAGATTTGCGCCTAAAGAAGAATAAATTCAAAAGGCGCATTTTGCTTTCTGTATAACAGTACGAACGTTACTCCAGTCTGTACGCAGCACAATCGGTTTCGATTTCACGTCTCAGCATATAAATGAGTTTTATAAACGAGTTACACGTACCGATTGTTTGAATAAAGCTAAAAATCCGTACTCACCGGGTCGGGTACTTCGCTCACACGCACGTACCTGGAAAGAGGACATTCATTTGTTAATATTTTCGTTTTAATATCACTATCATTACTCATCTTTAAACGGTTCATAAAAATTATATATCTTATTATTGCTTTGAATAAATGTTATTTATTTATAAGAGATAAAGCAATTATTCATTAGCGTTTAAGAGTAATAAATTTTACTAAATTGGTTTTTTAACCGACTTCAAAAAAGGAGGAGGTTCTCAATTCGTCGGTTAACAGTAAAACGCAAGGAAAATTGCTGTTAGATCCAAGAGATCCTGTGAATAATTTAAGCTTAGGTCATTTACAAGTCTAGATAGACCGTGAGAGCTGTGAAGCGGCGAAAAAAATTGAGGTTGACTGTTAACCTCTATTTTGAGCAATGCACGCATTCTTACACAGAGTGACATACATATCGCGAGTGTAAGACGTAGCTTGTCACGCCCACTGAAGTAATAAACCTGACCTGTTTTCATCGGTTGTCTAACAAGAGGCTATATCTAGACGTATAAATATTCTTACAATGTTAGATGCACCTTAAGGCTCTTTTTAATTGTAACTATACTTCTAGGCTGTGTCCGGAAGTGTTTGAAAACATTTTCTCTTATAAAAGTCACATATTTCCACATATAAATAGACAACAATTTAAGTATATATAAATTTTCTAAACTTATGTCAAACAAGCTTAATTCAATAAGGCTTAACTTAAACGCTTTGAATCGCCACTATAAATATTACTTTTAAATTACTGCACCTAATAATCTAAATGATCGGACAGCCTGGGACTAGATTGTGATTATTTTATAGCGATAGAAATGATTGTACAATATTGTATATTTTTATTGAAAAGAGCGCAAAAAAAGAATGATGGGAGAGTTTCTTGCGCCGCTTCTTCCCTCTCAGAGCGCCATTTGTTTCCGAAGCGGTAGTAGTATCTAGTAGTTATTAGAAATGACATCAAAAAGAATTCTAAAGGAATCAATTTTGAGAAAATAAATGCCTTTAATGCCTTTTTATGCCTTTACTATTAGATCGGAAAAAGTAGAGCTCGTGAGAAGAACATATAAGAAACTCAACGGCTACACTTTTAAATCAATAGAGTATTTTACAAGGGCTGTAATATATATAACAAATTAGTTTGTAAGGTGCTGCTTCTAATATATGAATTGTGTTAGTGAAAAGCGTTTTAAATAACCAAATTATTTAATTAAAAGTAATTAAGAATAAACTGTATAAATAATTATCGTATACTAGTTGCTACCCGCGACGACGTCCGCGTACACACATGACTAAGCACGTAGTACTTATAAAAATCTTTATTTCTTATGACAAAACTTAATATTTATCGTTCATAAAACTTTTGTTATCATATTTTATTTGAGCTAAAATTAAGTTTACATTTTACTTGCTGAGAAATTTGGAAATATATTAAAATTCTAATTAATTATTCATTTTAAACTATTCTTTCTGATTTCTGAACGACGGGGGACACATCAAAGGAAAAACAAAAATGTTATTTTTATTTAATTCCAAGCATTTTTATATTTATTCACCTTTTAAACCTTCTCTGGACTTCCACAAATAATTCAAGACAAAGACAAAAAGAGCCAAATCGGTCCAGCCGTTCTCGAGTTTTAGCGAGACTTACGAACAGCAATTCATTTTTATATATATATAGATTGGATGCATCAACATTTGAGCTTGAATTCATTGTTTGTGTAAGGATGCTTCGTGAACATGATGGTCGTGATTACTGTCATAATTAGTAATAGCATCCAAATACAAATACACTGGGACTTTTACCAGTGGGAGGCTCCTTTGCACAGGATGCCACCTAGATGATGGGTACCACAACGGCGCATATTTCTACCGTGAAGCAGTAATGTGTAAACATTACTGTGTTTCGGTCAGAAGTGCGCCGTAGCTAGTGAAAGTACTGGGCAAATGAGACTTAACATCTTATGTCTCAAGGTGACGAGCGCAAATGTAGTACCGCTCAGAATTTTTGGGTTTTTCAAGAATCCTGAGCGGCACTGCATTGTAATGGGTAGGGCGTATCAATTACCAGCAGCTGAACGTCCTGCTCGTGTCGTACCTTATTCGAAAAAAAAAAACACTGATTTATTAGCTAATTAAAATTATGGTTGCAGCGCACTTTATGAATTTGGAACATCTTAGTGTTCAGCGCTAAAGAAATCGAACGCGAACTACAGCCTGCGATTTTGTCAATTTTCACGGATTGTTACAAATTCATGGTTTTGTTTTGAAAAATGACTTCTTGAAGTGACAATGAAAGTATTTATTTATTTATAGATGTTTTTTTGCTATTAATCTGTCATATTTTGATGATCACATCACTTTCAGTTTCATAATTTGTTAAGTGATTCATTGTTTTTAATGCGAATTGGTGAAGAGTGTTTGTTCGCCTTTGCGAGTATATATTTTTACGTTTCTGACCCACACAAATCGAATACCCTTTTCTTTGGCTATTGCACGAGTCTTAGCATGAAGTGTCTTGTAAAAGGGCGATAAGTGCTCTGCAACATATATAGGTACTTTGTTTCCACCATATCCCAAGTGACTTGAGTTTATCTTATCGTTGGGTGATTGTTTATTGAACTTAGATGCAGCTGCAATAATTCCATCTCGAATATGAGTACTTCGCAATATATAAATATAGGATTAACTCCTGAAAGTATTAGAAGTGAAGATACCTGATGGATAATCTTATTACCTGCAAAATCCCGGGAGAAATATATGAAAGCCTATTTTATTTTTTTGGGTTCAATAAATAGCTTTTGACACTCACGAGTAATGTGGCTTCCTATTTGGACGTAGTTCCTGAAAAACTTTCCAAGCCACAATCATCACATATTTAGGAATTCGTGTTTGAAGTTGCATAAATATTAGTGTATTCCATACATGTGGGTTGGGCTACTAAGTCATGATGTCATTTAAAGAGTGACAGTAGGACTGCCATTTTTGTGTCAGTCCGTTAATATGAATCACGTGACCAGTTCGACACGATTGTGGTTTGGAACGTTTTTCTGGAATAACGTCTATTTGTAACACGATTCAATTTATTTTGTCGATAGCACCTATAAGTTGTAAAATAAAAAAAAACATTTCTTTGTAATTGTATAAAAAATATTTAACGATATTTAAATTAACGTTATTTAAGTAAATTATACGATATAATAATATTTTAATGGGTTTTATGTAATACCTTCTTTATTACAATATCGTTTCATACACGAAAGGTCAAAAGGTTAGGGTTAAAGGTCCCGGGTTCGAATCCCGGTAGGTGCAAGCATTTATATGATGAATATGGATGTTTGTTTCCGAGTCATGGATGTTCATATGTATTTATGTATGTTTAAGTAAGTATATTGTATTAAATATATCGTTGTCTTGCAACCCATAACACAGGCTATATATGCCTAATTTGGGGCAAGATAATTTGTGTAAAAAGGGTGTCAATATTATATTATATTATTAATATATTATATACAAACGTAAAATTGTATGATGGTTAAAAATTTTAAGTATTTATGGTTTGTTAAGCTAAAGAATTATAACTTCTTGCGTGCGTACATACACACTTTTTAGTATGTACTGAAATAAACCGTTGAAGAACTGTCGTCGTGTTTCTGCCTTAAATAGCGCTGTATTCGTAATGTTGTGTTCCGGAGGTTGTAGGTGTCATTAAAGACAGATCTTGACTTTTATCTTTAAGTCTAAGGGTGACGAATGCATTGCGATGTAACCTAGATCGTATCCAACTTACGTCAGATGTAGTTTTGTTATTCACTCTTGAAGTCACTCTTACGGTTGTTTATGAAGTAAAACTTTTTTTAGGCACGCATGACTTGGAAGTGAGCTGGTGTATGCGTGACGAGAGCGTTACGAACGAACGCTAGCGTTACGCGAACGGTGATTTCTTGACTTGGAAGTAAGTTGGTGAATGCGTGACGAGAGCGTTACGAACGAACGCTAGCGTTACGCTAACGGTGATTTGTTGACTTGGGAAGTAAGTTGGTGAATGCGTGACGAGAGCGTTACGAACGAACGCTAGCGTTACGCTAACGGTGATTTCTTGACTTGGGAAGTAAGTTGGTGAATGCGTGACGAGAGCGTTACGAACGAACGCTAGCGTTACGCGAACGGTGATTTCTTGACTTGGAAGTAAGTTGGTGAATGCGTGACGAGAGCGTTACGAACGAACGCTACCGTTACGCGAACGGTGATTTGTTGACTTGGGAAGTAAGTTGGTGAAT
>CATIXQ010000021.1:4402260-4472503 GCA_949711755.1 Leptidea juvernica | reverse complement strand
CGGTGATTTCTTGACTTGGAAGTAAGTTGGTGAATGCGTGACGAGAGTGTTACGAACGAACGCTAGCGTTACGCGAACGGTGATTTCTTGACTTGGGAAGTAAGTTGGTGAATGCGTGACGAGAGCGTTACGAACGAACGCTAGCGTTACGCTAACGGTGATTTCTTGACTTGAAAGTAAGTTGGTGAATGCGTGACGAGAGCGTTACGAACGAACGCTAGCGTTACGCGAACGTTGATTTCTTGACTTGGGAAGTAAGTTGGTGAATGCGTGACGAGAGCGTTACGAACGAACGCTAGCGTTACGCGAACGGTGGTTTCTTAACTTGTGGAGTAAGCTGGTGAATAAATTTTTTCTTCTCTAAGGAAATCTGCCTAACAAATTTTGATTTGATTTGATTTAAATGCGTGACGAGAGCATTGCAAACGAACGCTGCCGTTACGCCAACACTGATTTCTTGATTATTTCGTAATTTCATTTCATTCTTGTTTTATAAATTTGTATTTTGTTTTACTTTAGTCGTATGGTCTACAGCACACTCGTTTTTTTTTATTTAAAAAAATATTTTGAAAAACCCGAATTCTGAGCGGCATCGCAATGGCGCTTGTCACTTTGAGATAAATTAAGATTAAGATGTGTCTCATTAGCCCAGTAACTTCAAGAGCTACTGCGCTCTTCTAGACGAAATACAATAGTGCTTCCATACTGCTGATTTACGGCTTGCGTATTGATTATCCAGATGATTATATCAATAGTATTTTATGCAACAGCTCTATCATCATCATCAGCCGGAAGACCTTTATGAACCTACCATACCTAACCTAGATTTAGTTGTCAACACACCAAAACAACTGTGCTTTTTGTGCGACATTAAATTAGGATAGACGTTCTTAAAGGATCTCTTTATTTATTTATTTATTTATTTATTTATTAAAGCACACCACATCATATACAATACAATTTTCTTAATCTAATGTTACAATTAGTAGTCCAATAAGACAATTATGGTGAACATAAAAATTACAAAAAATACTCAAATAAAAATAAATTAAAAACAAAAAAAAAAGGATCAATGAAGTAATTATATTTATTGCTAGCTGACCCATGAAATGTTGTATTGCCATAGAAATTAATAAAGAAAACAGGAAAAAATAATAATATAAGGTCTCAGATTCTGGGATTCTGAGATTCTCAGCCCGATATGCAAACAATATATTAAACATATCGGTCCTGCCGTTTCGGAGGAGTTTGGTAACAAACACCGCGATACGAAAACGTTATATATAAGATATTATCTATACATATAAATAAAATTGGAGTGTCTGTTTGTAATACTGAAATAACCGTTTTTTACTATTGTATATATACGGTACTTACACCAAAATAACAATTTTTATATGGCAAAACATGGCGTTTGCCGGGTCAGCTAGTATCTTATGTTAGTAATCGTGCCTGTATAAATGACAGATAAAAGTAGAGGAGTAGAAAAAGTTATTAACATCTTTGTACATCCCGTATCATCATCAGCCGGAAGGCATCCACTGCTGGATAAAGGCCTCCCCAAAGATTTCCACGACGATTGGTCCTGCGCTGCCTTCTTCCAACGCTTTCCGGCGATCTTGGCCAGATCGTCGGTCAATTTGTGGGAGGCCAACCAACACTGCGACTTCGGGTACGTGGTCGCCATTCGAGGACTTTACTGTCCCAACGGCCATCTGTCCGTCGAACTATATGCCCTGCCAACTGTCACTTCAGTTTCGCATTCATTATACATATATATATATATATAATTATATATTTTTCTTTATAAGGGACGAGACGAGCATGACGATCAGATGGTAACTGATACGCCCTGCCCATTACATCACAATAATGCTTAGGTACACGTTACTGCTTCACGGCAGAAATAGGCGCCGTTGTGGTACCCATAAGCCGGCATCCTGTGCAAAGTAGCCTCCCACTGGTTTATTATTATATCCCGTACATTATAAAAGAAATCTATTCCTGTCTAATACTGTCATACATGTGGGCGTATCACTAAACGTCACTTGTCTCGTCGTATTACAAATGCCAAATCAAAAAGCCCATCGGATGAAGCTGATGTACCACCAATTAAGTACGTACATACTTGAGTCTCCGTGTCACACACCTAGCAATTACATCGACACGAATAGTGGTGGGTTCGTCGGCTCCTGTCGATAATAACAATAATCTGTGCCAGTAGTTGTGGCGAAATTCGGGGCGCGAACTTCACCCGTCGCGTCGGCCCGAGTGATGTTCGCGAAAAGTAAACGCGCCATAATTCGATTGTGGCACTAGTGTTGAATTGTTGTCGATACTATTTTTTGAAGTGAAACTTCTAATGCAACTTCCAACAAGGTTGTGTTAAAAGTTTAACGCTACCACGGAGGGAGTATGTTGCGTTATTTATCATTTTGATTTAAAGTATACATATTTCTTTTAAATTTTGTAATTTTTTGAACAAAAATTTATTAAATTAATTTTTTTTTGAAAATTTTGTTCCAAATACTTTTCTTTATAATATCTTTTTTTAATATTGACGGGAAACTTTGGAAAATTTTTTTAAACTTTGGCCGTTGTAGTTTCAATTCCACTATGTGTCCCAGCACACATTACATTTTTATTTAATATTTTTTAAATATCAAATGGTAGAGAAGTTTATAAACATTATAAAAAAGCATGGCGGCAATGGAGGATTAATAAATGCCAAATTATTCTAAGCGCCATACTTCGGACTTCGAACTCATTGACTACGGATATAACTCGGGTTGAAGAGGAATTTCAGGACAGAATTTTGGATCAACATTGGCATCCTGAAAGGCTCACGTAAGGCACCATTCACATTCGAATATATATCCAGTTAAATGATATCTTTTTTGTATAAGAAAAACTGACCATACCATAATTAGTGTAGGTACTTTCAACATTCACACATTCAGAATACGATTTTAATGTAGTAGTATTTCAAGTTTTTTTTAAATTCATGTAATTCAACTGTCATGAGCATTAAGATATCAATTATTCAGCGTTTTTATATTAAAAGATGAAATATCTATAAACTGTATTTTATTTAATAAAGACATTAATATTACCGATAGCGGGCCATCACTAGCAGGTCGATAATTACATACACACTGTTACCCCGAGGGCTCGCGAGCTTCGGTGTAACGCAATTCTCTTTTTACGTGACATCACTTTCTTTTCAACTGCGTGAAAGTACGTGAAATTGATTATGTATACACTGTAACGACATTATTAAGAATCAACAAAGCTTTTAATAACACATTTTTAAATTTAATTTTCTATTTCCATTATTATAACACTAGAAATAATGGATTGCTTGTAACTAATTCTAGTGGGCTTCATAAGATACATAATAGCTTTAAGGGTTAATGTATACACTTCTATAATAAAGTCCCAGCCACTGTTCAGGCATTATCTATAAATAAATTTAAATGTTTTATAAAAAACTGGATCTGTCGTAAATCCTATTACTCCACAGCTGAATATCTGAGTGATCGAAATGGACAGCCTGGGACTAGATTATGATTATTTTATAGCGATTGAAATAACTGTACAATATTGTATATTTTTATTGAAAAGAGAACCATCGATGTTTCCGGGACTAAATGTACCCTGTGGTATTTCCCAAGTCTAGTCTATCGCTGTACCAAATTTCATCAAAATCGGTTCAGTAACTCCATCATGAAAGCGTTACAAACAAACTTACACTCACATTTATAATATTGGAATAGTAGGGATTTTAGGATGAGGCTTTCTACATTCTTCTATATTGTTAAATTTTCGATGACGTAGGCTGGTGTATAGGATATCTTACCAGTGGGAGGCTCCTTTGCACAGGAAGCCGGCTAGATTATAGGTACCACAACGACGCCTATTTCTGACGTGTAGCAGTCATGGGTAAACATTACTGTGTTTCGGTCTGAAGAGTGCCGTAGCTAGTGGATTTACTGAGCAAATGAGACTTAACATCTTATGTCTCAAGGTGACGAGTTGTATTGCCACTCAGAATTTTTTCGGTTTTTCAAGAATCCTGAGTGGCACTGCATTGTAATGGGCAGGGCGTGTAAATTATCATCAGTTGAACGTCCTGCTCGTCTCGTCCCTTATTTTCATAACAAAAGGAGCTAAACCCACTTCCTTCATAACATCTAAATATGTATTTAAACCGTCGAAGGCTTAACGCTTCGATGGTAGCTATTACTAAAATTATCACTTAGGCGTCTTCTCTTAGATATGTTTAATGGTATTTTTTGAGTGATTACGGGTCGGTGTACTGTAATACGAATGTTTGTTTAAAACTATTAAATAGAAGTGCTGGTACAGTGCAAGTCATAAGCTTTCTTTACTTTTATATAATACTTAAAGTTTTGTCAATAGAAAAAAAAGGATGTTAGTATTCGGATATAATGTAGTCTCAAATCAAAATCAGTTTATTCAAGTAGGTCACGAAAATGACACTTATGAATGTCAAAAAAAAAAATTTTCTTATTGAATCTACCGCTACTTCGTAAAGGGTTGAGCTAATGAGAAGAAGTAGCAAGTCTAACGGCCGTTCCCAATAAAACATCTACAGATAGAGATAAATTACTACCTTCTACTGTCAGTAATTAGCTGTCAATAATCTGAAGCTGTCCCAATAAACCTGATAAGTAATTCTTATCGCATTATATTGGGGCGCGTGAATCGCAACTTCTATCGCTGGTAGGCTATACGTCGTTAAATTGACAGACAGCACGTACGGATAAGGTGAGTTACCGTCGATAAGTTTATTGGGACAGTAAAGTCAACGATAGTTACGATATTTATCTCAAGTAACAGATAGACTGAATATCGGTAACGGCCGTAAGGGCATCGGAAATATTAATGAGTTAATAATGAAACAAAAACGTATTTCTGAATTATTTTGTAGTAATAAAATGATTAGGATTAATATCGTAATTGTGTAAACAGCTTTTATATTACCGCTCTATAATTGCCAATTCTTTAAAGTATATTAACTTGGGTATAGTATGTTACTCTTAAGAGATAGATAAATACCATCGGAGATGTTTCTGTAGACCTATACCTACACAGTTCTATATAATAATTTTTATCTACACCCATGCTTTAAATCCTCTATAACAGTTAGCTTATTGCCAACATTATAACACCCAATGTCCTAATAACCATTACATCATCCAAACGAGTGTTGTAATGAAATTCAGTACAACATTATATCATCCGCTTTTGTGATAACACTCCTTGGATGATATTATGGTTACTAGGACTGGCTTTTTTAATGTTAGCAGTAAGCTAACTGTTTCAGAATCTTTTATAAGTCTTGTATGCAACTGTTGATTGTGTTATATTTTATAATAAACTCCCAAATGAAATTAAAATATTACCTATTAAAAAATTAAAATGTATCGTAAAAAATAAATTAACATCTAAGGCCTATTATAATGTGAAAGATTATTTGAATGATAAAGATAGTTGGAATTAATGTTCTAAATTTTGTTAATGAATATAGTTGTACTCATTTGAATGCTATTGTAACTTTTGTACTTCATCCTGACTTGCACTAAATAACTTATAAAGTTTTACAGTGATTAAAGATTTTTTGACTTGACTTGACTTGATAATTAGGTATTAAAACACTCATGTGAGACTATTATTCACTTCAATTAAAAACCACCTTCGTGTTTTAATACCCCTTATTACACAACAGTTGCACAAATAACTACGATCGTTTAATATGTGAATAACTTAACCTAACCGTACCCTTAGATACACACATTAATTTCGTAGCATCACATCAGTGTATTATTTAATTATAAATCGCTATTTCTTATACCTTACGCCGCAATCAATTTCAATGAATGACAAATAAGAATCGATGATTACATCCCTCGGCCGATAGTTGATCATTAACAAGTAACGAGAGATTTGTAACGGACGCCAGCTATTGCCGCCTATCGATTCATTTCACATCGATATCGATTGTTTTTTTATCGATTTATATCGATCGTATCGCGCTCTAAGTGAGTGGAGATAACTTAATAAGTAGTCTGGAATCGGTGTTAAAATCGATTAATTGGAGACGAAGAGTGATTTTAGTGAAACTTGAATATTATGACATTGTTTGTTTTTTAGATATAAATATTGGAAGGTTTCTACTACCGTTTCTAACTAATATTGGATTTTCAATACATTACAATACATTACAATTACAATATTGCGACAGGGGTCGAACCAACATTCCCATACGTGAAAGCCGTGAGGTGCCAAGTTTTGAGTATAACCAAAGGCAGGGCAGCACGTTCAGCTGATGGTAATTGTTACGCCCTGCCTATTACAATGGAGTGTAATAGGCAGGGCCCTATTGAAAAACCCAAAAATTCTGATCAGCACTACAATTGCGCTCGTCTCCTTAAGACATAAGATGTTAAGTTTCGTTTGCCCAGTATTTTCACTAGCTACGGCGAAACCCTTCAGACCGAAATACAATAATGCTTACACATTAGTTCTTCACGGCAAAAATAGGCGCCGTTGTGGTACCCATAATCTAGCCGGCATCCTGTGCAAAGGAGCCTCCCACTTGTAAGCTGTGTTTGAAGAACAACTAAATTAAAAAAAATTAACCAGATGACATTAATTACATTACATACACTTATTTAAAATTCTATTAAAGTTTAAAAACAACGATTATGTTTGATCTCTGTTCTAACTGATATCTTATCAACTAAAACTAATTCAATTTAGTCAGTGCAGGTTGCCTGGAAGAAATCGCTTTTAAGCGATAAGGCCGCCTATTGATTTTATGTATTCGTGATTTATGTTTTATTAATGAATTATTTTGTGATATGCTATAAAGATTTCATTTCATTATTTCAAAATAAAAATATTTTATAATCCCTACCAACTACCAGCTACCAACGTCATGAACTACCATAAGATATCCCAATTAATAATTACATTTATTTAAGTAACTCATTACTGTGTTAATAATGTTATTTTATATAATTATCACTGATTAGATATAACTAATAGAACATTATATTCAGATCTTTAGTTAAGTTGATTCGTGTATGTTGGCACTACAGTAGTGCTACCTAACATCACGGTAGACGGTCGTGCCCTATATAAGCCAAGTTCGAGTATAATTGATAGCAAATAGCCAGGTTTTCCCAGTTTCCTAGATTTTCCCCCCACAATCCTTATGTATAAGTTTTTTAAGCATAATAAAGTTTTATCCCTCAACACGTAGGTAGGGTTGTAGAGATAAGTTTTCTGATACCTACATATATAAGGCTTAATTGTAAATTGCTTTAATAAGTAGATTATAAGTAATTTTGTATATATATTTACTATCAAATATAGAAATTTGGAATTTGATTTTTTTTTTCGAGTAGAATTTGCGCGTCTCTCTCCCCAAGAGAAGGTCGCCTTCGATGAAGGCTTAGAGAGCACTTGCCCAAAGCCAGCCTCGGGTGGTGTTTAGTGGGTAGGCTCCTAGGTTTAACATGAGTCCCACCTAACACATCTGGATGTGTGGCGGTCCTCCACAGTGCGGTTTTCAAGGAGCTTTCTGCCTCGTACTACTAAGCTGTGGAATGAGCTTCCTTGCGCGGTGTTTCTGGACGATACGACATGGGTACCTTCAAAAAGGCGTACACCTTCCTGAAAGGCCGGCAACGCTCCTGTGATTCCTCTGGTGTTGCAAGAGAATGTGGGCGGCGGTGATCACTTAACACAAGGTGACGTGACTCGTTCGTCCTCCTTTTCTATAAAAAAGTAGCGCTTGTTGACGAGCATGACGCATTGACCAGCCATCGCCTCCCTCGACTCCCTTAGACAGACTAAATTATTTTAGATAGAAGATTTTATTATTGATCCGAAAAAAGCCAAAAGTTTGAGCAGCCTCGGGGATATCCAAAGCACTCCCACGTGTGTTCTACGATTTCAATATGTCTTCGTATTTCAATTATATTCCAACAATTTTGAAAGAAGATTTATTTCAACGCCAGGAAATCACAAAAGTATCGACGGAAAATTTGTCACTCCACCCCGAAATACATAACTATACATTAAATTAGCAATCCTTGTAAGTATATTAAAGTATTGCATATATCTAAGGAATAGCTGAAACGATTTTGAAGAAATTAGTTACGAATGGATTTCTGGGAGCAAATAACTAATTTATACAGCAATTAAAACCCATTAAGCCAGTCATATATCTAGAGCGCTTGGCCACTCAGATTTTTAATCACTTTTTGGTGATAGAAATTTAACTGTATATATTACAAATTTGTACGGCACAATCCCTTCCTAAACTTAAATTCTGTAAATGTCAAATCAAGATCTATAAAAAAGTTTTTAGGTTTTAAATACAAAAGACTTTGATCTATCGCCGTGTGCGTCGTTTTTATAAAAACTTAATATTCCAAGGACCGGTCCTTGATACAAGTATTAAAAGTATTTACAGCTTTAACTATTTTTTAGGCATAAGTTATTCAACCGAATTCAACAAAGTCAATCAGATATTGTAATGTCCGACACCATGGTGACAAAGGCTACATTCTCGATCAATTATCTCCCTGATAAATACCAATTGAATGACATTAAATGCGCAAAAGTCATTAATTGGCGTGAAGTAGGAGCGAGGAGCGATGTTTTGCGAAATTGCAGCAACCTCAGTTTCGAAGGAAAAAGTCGACTGTATTAAGAATAGGCGCCCTGCTGTGACAAACGTGCCGTGCGGGGGCTATTCTGAGTTCTGCAGTGACTAAATTTTTATACAATACCTTAAAGCTAAGGCATCATTATCTATATAATACTATTGGGAGACCAGTAGGGAGGGAGGCTCCTTTGCACAGGATGCCGGCTAGATTATGGGTACCACAACGGCGCCTATTTCTGCCGTGAAGCAGTAATGTGTAAGCATTACTGTGTTTCGGTCAGAAGGGCGCCGTAGCTAGTGAAATTACTGGGCAAATGAAACTTAACATCTTGTCTCAAGGTGAATAGCGCAGTTGTAGTGCCGCTCAGAATTTTGGGGGTTTCAAGAATCCTGAGCGGCACTGCATTGTAATGGGCAGGGCGTATCAATTACCATCAGCTGAACGTCCTGCTCGTCTTGTCCCTTATTTTCATAAAAAAAAATTAAATCATTACTTTCAAAATATTGGTTTAGTAAATTATAATGTAATAAATTTGAAGTAACTATAATTCCGACTATTAATATTATTTTATGTTCATGCCCTTATTTTATATTCTTTAGTAGTTTAGAGTAAGAGACCCTATTTAATTAAGTATTTCCTTGAATAGATAGCTAGTATTACAGAATTCTTGTTGTATTTAACTTCTAAGTTACAGTATTTTACTTTATTGTATATTACAATAAAACTGCATTGGTGTAAGCTGTAAGTTTTCTGAATAAAATAATAAATAAAAAATAAAATGTTTCACACACATGTTTCGGCTTTTTTATAATATTTAAACAAACCTCAAAAGCCATTTATGGTTTTGATCATGTTTATGCTTATGATTAAAATATTAAAGTAAATTTATTTAAAAATAAAGTGTGTGCGTGTAATCTTTACGCGCGATTGAAGTAAAACTTATTTATAATTAACTTTAGGAACAATTAACAGATACATATATATACTTTTTTTGCTTATCTGAAAGCTCATATACAAAATATGTTATTTTCGTTTGCCCTTGTTTGTCCCACCTATTCTAGGACATCCGGTATATAACAAATATTCTTAAAAAGTTGAAAGACAAGAAGATTTAATTTATACCATTAAATATATACTTATATTAATTAAAGCCGTGCTATTAATAAATAATCGAATAAAAATAATTAAATTATTAATATCACACATATCAATATAACGTTGTTATTATTGAATAGCCCAAAGAGCAATTTTCGTTAGAATATGGCTCTATGGGCTTGGACCTTTTGCCTGTCCGATGGACGAAGAAAAATTAACGAATGTTGCAAACGTCAGACTGTGAACTTTCATTTTTTATTTATTACAAAGTAGTCATAAATGAACAAATTAAATTGGAGATTTTCAGAAATTATTACTGAGCAATTTGAAAATTTTTTTTAAACCATTAAATTATAATGGATAAAAAGTGTTTCAATTGACTTTTTTCTGCCGGAAGTACTAACGTTACTTCCGACAGAAGAATATTCTGAGTAACCCCCAAGTCACGCATAAAGAAGTTTTACATCAAAAAATATTTTAAAGTAAGTGTTAGATTACACGTCAAGGGTGCACAATGTTCTAGAATAGCATCGTAAAAACTTAACATGTATTGAAAATAGCAAAGCATTGATGAGACTATGTGGACACTATCGTCATTTCTTCGTAATATTTGAGCGCTGTAATTAGACGATATTATGTCTAATATCTTCAAAAAAGGTGCATACATTTATCTAAGATGCTCTCAATGCGCCTGTGGTTTTTCTAGTTTTATT
The DNA here is from genome assembly GCA_949711755.1 of Leptidea juvernica. NCBI lineage: Eukaryota > Metazoa > Arthropoda > Insecta > Lepidoptera > Pieridae > Leptidea > Leptidea juvernica. The sequence goes on along the minus strand of CATIXQ010000021.1, from coordinate 4,461,990 downwards.
GTATTGTATCTGACCCGTGCACTCCAACTGTACTCGTATTCCATAAAAAAATATAATAAAACATCAAAAATTGCTTTCCATAAACAATATCGACATTCTGAAATTGTAAAATCAATAAACCTCTCATGGTACAAAACATTTTCAACAGTTAAACTTTAAAATTATTTAAAATTTTTAAAGTTATTTATCTGTTATCAATTATTTACAAAAACTTGCAGCAACAGAATTGGGATTGTCTTTTGATTATTGATAATGACACCTGACCAAATGTCGTCGACGCCTGAATATACCCCCACAATATGAAAATATTCATGTACACGGGCGGTCGTACGGAGCGTGTGTCGCTTATTTTAAATTCCATCTCGTTATCAAGTTAATGTGAGTGACTTGCCTCGAACTAAGGCATGGTTAAACTATTCCAAACAGAATTTTGTAACATAATATTGTGGAGTAAATTGTGGCAGAAAACATACAGGAAGTAAACGGTTTTCAAAAAATGTATCAGCTATTAAATATCATAGAGCCAAGGCCTTAATGAATATATACTAGTCAAAACAAAATAAGGGCCATTTGATTTTTTTGGCCTCGCTAGCGATAATTTATTTTTTATTCATTCCCAAGTAGCTGATACTTTATTGTGGTGTTACCTTATTTGTTTACACACTTTTTTTGAGCATTCCACCCGCATAATTGTTTAAAGTGGGTAGTTTTAGATAATTTATTGCAACCACTTGATTCTACCCGATTTTAAGACGGATTTCAACTCAGTCAAATTGACGAATCTCTCAGGAACACTGTAAGTTTCATTTGACTAGTGGCTGAATTAACATTTTAAAAAAGTTATGCCGAGAATTCGAAGTCATATGGACTTGTCAACCGTAACTAGGGCCGTAACATTGCTTCAAGAAGGCCATTCGCAGCGTTCTGTGGCGTTGCAGCTGGGTTTTTCCCGGCGAGCGATCCAGAATGCTTGGAATCGTTTTCAAGAGACTGGGAGACTAACCAGGAGACGGGGATCTGGCAGAGTTCGAGCAACTACAGCACAGGAGGACCGCTACGTGCGCTTGACTGCGCGTAGAGAACGCTGTATAGCAGCCCGTTCGTTACAAAACCGTTTGCAGCAGGCGACCGGTACACGTGTTAGTGATCAAACTATTAGAAATCGTTTACACGAAGACCAGCAGTTCTCCAGGAGCCGTGTAGTGCAGATACCATTAACAAGTGCTCATCGTGCAAACCGATTATCATTTGCAAGGCAGCATCTGGCGTGGGATATGAATGATTGGAGGACTGTATTGTTTACGGATGATTGCAAAGTTAAATTTTTTAGTGATGACCGTCGCATTAGGGTCTGGAGGCGTGAAGGTGAGCGAGTTTCGGATGCTTGCATCCATGAAAGTGACAGATTTGGGGGCCCCAATGTTATGGTATGGGGAGGAATCTCTATGTCAGGCAGAACCGAGCTGGTAATTCTAAACGAAGGCACAATAACAGCTCAACGTTACATCGCGGAGTTCATAAGACCCCATGTGGTCTCATATGCATATAGAATCGGCGCAAGATTCCATCTGATGCACGATAATGCTCGCGCTCATACAGCTAGGGCCACCGGAGAAGCCCTAGAGGAGGCTGGTATACAGGTGTTGGCCTAGCCTGCAAACAGTTCGGATCTAAATCCCATTAAACACATGTGGGATTTACTGAAATGCAGTGTTCGAAGCACAAACCAACCCGTGCACAATGAAAGACAGCTAATAAACGTTCTGAAATCAAGCTGGGAACAGATTCCTCAAGAAACAGTGGTTCACCTGGTGGAGAATGTTCTAGGCTTCAAGAGTGCATTAGTAATCGAGGACGGCATACTACATATTGAGGAAAGTCATAAATCAAGAAACATTTTATGTTTTTTTTTTCAGAATTTTTTTCCTCACTAATTATTTTTGCAAAAATTTCAATTTTTAGACAAAGTGAAGCAAATTTCTTTTTTTAATGGAATGCATCATTATTTTATGCTGTCTACAATAAAAATCAATCAATTTATCCAACTGAAACATTGATCAACCTTTAAGCCTCAAGAATTCATGAGAATACTGTAAAAACGTGGTGGCCCTTATTTTGTTTTGACTAGTATATATCTTAGAATAGTTTAAGAGATAAGTTCAAAAATTGTTTAACATCGTTGCGATTATCACACATCAATTTAGATATATGGTAATTAAAAAAAATTGTAAAACGATGAAAATGTAAATATATTTTACTGTCGACTTATTTTTCTTAAGATTTGTGTATATACATTATTAGGATTTATTTATTATATTACGTAGAGCACACTGTATCTCCAAAGTTAAACGGGCACCGTTGAATTTCAGTGCCATTTCATAGCCAAGGTCGTGTCACAGATAATCCTGAGTCGGTGACCCATTTCCTGCACTGCACAGGAACTCTCCAATATTAAATCTATACTATTTAAATACGTTTCTTTTTTGGTTTGTTTTGTAGTTTTATCTTATCTAAGTAAAAAATAAAAAAAAAATTAAAAAATTGAAACGATGCCACGTTTGTTTTAAATTTATTAAATTTTAACACACATTTTTGTTTTGTTGTTATACATTGTGATACAATAAATCTTAAAAAGTTGGGTTGTTAGGTTTTGGAATCAAATCAGAAATCACACAGCAAGCACACGGAGAAACCGCTCCAGTGATTCCTCTGTTGTTGCAAGAGAATGTGGGCGACGGTGATCACTCAACACCACCACTTATTCCATTAAAAAAAGGCCAGTTTAAATTGCTTGTGCGCGAAATAATGCGTTCACCGAATATGTCCTTTAAGAAAACCATTGAGGCACCTGCAGTATGTGCTGTGGCTTCATCTTGTTAAAACAATTTATACATTATATAATATGAGTAGCATTGGCAAGAAAGCGCTGTGTGGTCGACTGGGTCGCGGTAGCGCCCCCTGGCGATCCAATAACTTATCTACTGACACGACATAAACCGCACAATTCATAATTAAAACAATTAATCCTGTCAGTGTATAGGAATAGAGATATATTGAGACTGCTGCAGTTATGAAAACTATTTTTTTTTTAATAAATGTAACGTATATATGCAGTGTTTTGTGCTTCTTAAATAGCGTTGAGCACTTTAAACTCGCGTCAGGACACGTGACCTGATCGAAAATTCGTAAGACTTATGGATGAAAGTTGATTTTTCTGAGAGATCAACTTTTTAATTTAATGTAATTGTAATAGTTTTGAGGTGTTAAATTTTTTATGTAATATAAATTGTCATTTTTGTGTACGATAGCGCAATAATTGAATATTTATTTAACCACATAAATGCTAGTACTTTTATGCTGATAAATAAAGTAATTCGTACGAAATTATTCCCTAGTCATTCCAAAATATTTAAAAATTCATAACGTTAATGTTTAAGTTTTCACTTCTGCCGGCATTCCCGGAGTGCAACTAGTTATTTTATTTCAAAGGACAACCCTGGGAGTCATTTTATGGAACGTGCTTATTATTCATGTAAATACCTATAACTGAGTTTATTACAACTTCAAAATCAAATGTCCATAAGATCTAACATTTGTAAATTGAGAAATTACCCGGCGGAATTTATTAATGATAAATCCCTACCATTCACTACTATAACACTACGATATTATTTGGCAAACTGACGATATAAATATCACTAAGTTATCACCAAATATCCATAAGTGAGAGCGAGAGCGAAACATCGACAATACTGCTCTTACATTTTATGCCAAAGCGAACCACGCGATTTTGCGGCTTGAGCATTGATGTTGTTGTAGTGATACAAATTATACTGGTGTTGAACTCACATAGTAGCTGTATTTTGGACCGATCAATACTTATTCGATTGATGTAATTTGGATTAACAATATAAATATAAATATGTTTTTAGACTTTTATCATCGCGGAACTTTAACATTGTAATTATTATAACTGGAACTCACTTTATTAATTTGATGCCGATATTTCGATCTAATTGCATGAATCGTGATCGCGACGGAACTGCGGGGGCGGCGAGAAACTCTTGACACATTGACACTTGACACTAATAGTACATCAATCTGTCCACTTGGCGCCTAATTCGTTTTGGTCATTGATTCCCTAATTCACGACATACACTTCTGACGACGTCCATACTTTCGGGTGTTTTGGTGTATTTCTACTGCAGAGTGAGACCACGGGATCCCATGTTTGCTCTAGTCTAAATTTTTTAAAGAATTCATTAGGGAGGATAGTTTTAATTATTAATTTAGTGGTATTACAAACCCAGCAGTACGATTCAAGCAATCTAAACGCATGACAGACCTGTAGGTAAACTACAGAAGTTTTCAGCTGAACAAAAAGGTTTGGTATATGTTTCAACCACAGCAATGTGTGGCTCTATAACTAGTAAAAAACATAAGTGAATCAAGAAAAACGGATTTATTTTAAAAATTGTTAACGAATTAACACAACACGTGTGCTACCGAACTCAATCCTGTGTAGCCTCGACCAATTAAATCTCCGTAATTGCTCAGCACGAGAACCACTTATACAACAATTGCTACTGTTTTTTTTTAATTATACAGAAACACGCGCCGAAAGCTTTCATGAAATTCCAACTATTCATTGGGGTTGAGCAGGTTATCAACTGGAAAGTAGATCCTGTAGATGAAGCCACAACCTGAGAGTTGAACAAGACATACAAGATTTTATGACGACACGTCACTCAAACGGTTGGCTCAGTTGGAAGAGCACTCGCACAGAACGCGAGAGGTTGTGGGTTTTGTAAATTTTGTCTTCAAATTTTATTTGAGTATTAATCCCAGAAAGAAACCCAAGCGCTGGCAGCTATCTCAATCAACGGATCAGCCAACGCGGAAATGCTGCCAGTATTCTAGGTACGCTTCCACGTAATGATAGTTTTAATTTTATGTTGTCATAGTATTTTAAATATAGCTATAAGATTGTAAATATGTTTTGTTTGAATAAATATAATCCCAGAAGTGAGGGTTATCACATTAAATTGTTTACATACATACAAACATACAATGATGCCTCCCTAAGCTAGTCAGAGATTACGAACTTCTAATAGTCACAATTCTTCAAACTAATAACTTCAAAATAATAAACTTTAATAATATATATAAATATATATATATTTAATTATTAAATTACTGAATCGACCATATGTTCGAAACAGTGGAGCTCGTGAAAAGAACATACAAGACTCAACGGCCACTCTTTTTAATCGAAAGAGTATTTTACAATGGCTGTCATATACAAAACAATTTGTGGGAGGTTCCTTTGCACAGGATGCCGGCTAGATTATGGGTACCACAACGGCGCCTATTTCTGCTGTGAAGCAGTAATGTGTAAGCATTACTGTGTTTCGGTCTGAAGGGCGCCGTAGCTAGTGAAATTACTGGGCAAATGAGACTGAATATCTTATGTCTCAAGGTGACGAGCGCAATTGTAGTGCCACTCAGAATTTTTGAGTTTTTCAAGAATCCTGAGCGGCACTGCATTGTAATGGGCAGGGCGTATCAATTAGCATCAGCTGAACGTCCTGCTCGTCTCGTCCCTTATTATCATAAAAAAAGCTGCATCTAATATTTTATGAGTCGTGTTCAAAGTAATAAAGAATAAATTGTAATCCTATATTTGATGCATCAACTTTTAGAGCTTGAATTGATTATTTGTGTAATGATGCTTCGTGAACATAATGGTCGTGATTAGTGTCATAATTAGTACTCGTATCCAACAAATACAGTGATTAATCCTGATGTTATTTTCCGGTATAACACAAGTATCAAAACTTTCATTCACGCTGTCTTGTTCTGGGCCCTTTTTACCCTTAAATACGTACACTTAGTATTTTCTTTAATTAACGCGAGTGAAACACGTTTAAATAAAACAATTTTAAAGGATTAAAACGCGTGTAATTGTAACCAGCCAAAACTATTGGTAAATGAGAATAGATTTCTCCCAAGACTGGTGGTGTACGTGAAGCCATTGAAATTACACAAACACACCCAAATAACAATAGAGAAGACAGTCTAAAATTACCTAACACCTGGGATCCAATAATCTCTAAATTTAAACTACACATATCAAAAAAGAAGACGACACTGTCAGTAAATTTTGCCAAAAACCATCTGTCTACAGCAAATACCACCTCTGAGACAACAAATGGTGCTAAACTTCACAATGACAACTATGACAAATACTATCTTGACTCATTACATCTAAAACGAGATCTGGAAAGGTCTTGAAACATCAGGTTAACTGAAATAATAATAAAAAGACGTGTGGCACTCGGGGACTGCCGTGGTAAAGCTATTGCATAGCATTTTTTATCAAGTTATGCAATTATAATTATTTATTTATTTTATTTATGCAGTTTTTTTTGATAATATCAATTTAAAAAAAAGCAAACGGGAAGTGAGTAAAATTTAACTTGCAAGATTTGATTACAGACAGACAACGGGACAGGTGAAATTAAATAAAAATACTTGTCATAATAACAAAAATTAAAAATCGTGATAAATAAATAAAGAAATTAAAAAAAATCAAGACGTACCCCAGGCTCGAACCTGAGACCTTCTGCACAAAAAGACATATAAATATCTATATAGATCTAGTAAGTTAGTGTTAGGTTATTTTCGTTACGGAATTTCTGGATTCGGTCTCCGCGCTTAAGGCCCGCGATAGAAGCTATGCAATAGCTTAAAAATTTAACTTTTAAGCAAAAATCTAATGTAAAAACAGGTACAATTACTTGCGTTTTAATCCTTTATAAGTGTGATATTTATAGTACATACAAAAATAAGCATCTATTTATCGTAATTGTGACAGACAGCCCTTTATGGAGAGTCAAACAATAAAAATTTTAATAAAATAATAGACAAGTGAATTAAATTGTGATCAGATACGCCAGTTATTGAGTAAAATATAATAAGAGATCGTGTAACAAGATTATATCTTATCTGTGTAGTGAATAAATAATAATCTTCAAAAAAAACCCAAGATCTTGAAGATAATTTGCTTACAATATAATCGGTCAGTATTGCGGACTTTAGCTGAGTAAAAAGCGAAACACAGGAGCCCCTATTATATTCAAATTCACTTTACTAAAGGCAATTTATATGGAGTTTATTGACAAGCCCAAGGCAGCCGCGCGAAATTCTTAAAGAAAATAACTCCGCGTCTGAACAATACAGGAAACAAACAGACGGAGCTAGACGCGATCAATGGCGCCTTTTAGGAAGTGGATGAAGATGTGTTTGTATGAAATAATAACTGTTTATCTACACTCATGCATTAAAGATTCTATCAAAGTTAGCTTTCTGCCAACATTGAAACACCTTATGTCCTAATAACCAATACATCATCCAAACGAGTGTTGTTATGAAATTTAGTACAACATTACATCATCCGTTTTCATTACAACACTCCTTTGGATGATATTATTGTTACTAGGACTGGCTTTTTTAATGTCAGGAGTAAGTTAACTGTTCCAGAATCTTTTATAGAGGATTCATATTATGGGTGTAGATAAAGTCTTATATGCAACTGTTGAAAATAAGGTATTTAAACATGAGTGTTCAGATGAGTCTGATACTATTATCACACACGACTTCGGCTCGTGCATAACAGACAGTTGCATAAATAACTACTAGTGCAGCTGTGGTATTTGACTTTGAAGATTACTCATTATTTTTTTATGAGCTATCTTATATCAAGTCATCTGCGGCGTAAGAAGCTAATGGATGTAATCATGTCATATCGAACCAGGAAGCACCGTGAAGAAAGTCCGTTCCATAGTTTCGATGTACGTTTTTCCTTCTGGAGAAACACCAAACATGCAGATGGTGTATATGGCATTTGACTTCGTGTATTATGTCAGTGGAATTGCGTGGCAACTATGAGGTCATATATTTATAATAGAACAATTTCATTTAGAGCTTTATTATACATCTATATTATTAAGAATATCATATCACTCGTCATATCGTCCCTAAAGCCGAAACATATAATCTGCACAATGTTTTCCTCAGACCGTATTATCTTGACAGCCATGTGGTTGAAGTAGAGCGCTCCATCTATTTGTATATAAATCTACGCACGTCCTGTACCTTCTTAATTGAAAGCGACGATATTGTTAAAAGATTTTAGCGCATACGTCGGCTATTGTTTGTGGACAATTATAGGAAATCTAAGTATTAGACGCGTAAGGATCTATCCAAAATCGAGGTAACTGCAGCTTAGAATTGGCTAATTGACAATGTATCGCTTGCCTTCGATGTAGTATACGCTTTTGTAATAAACTTATGAGTCCATAGTTAGAAAGCATAATAAGGGACGGATGTTGAGGTTAAATATTTCTTAAATACTGTCGCGTAGCAACGCTTCGACGTACATGACGAGAGCTGTCAAACTTCAAGGCATTGATATTTTCGACAGCTCCGTCAGCAATACTTGTAGCTCAGCGGAAAAGTGGTTACTTCAGACGCTGTAGACCCAGATTCGATACACCTACCAGTGTATGGAATTTTTTGGGTTTTGTAAAGTTAATGGAAATTTCTAGTAAGTTCAGTATGAAATCTAACAGAGTAAAAAGGATGGAAAAAGTGTCAACAGGATAAAAATAGTTAAAAGAAATTTCTAGTCCAATTTAAATTTAAAGATGGAATAGAAGAGAATCATTTTGAAAATAGAACAGATCCGGAAGTACATAAGCCGTACTAAGCGTGTGCTTTCTAGTTCAGACTCGAAAGTGAAAAGGAAAAGGAGGAAGAAAAGACGAAGTAGTGAAAAGTGGAAAGTGATCCAGGAGAAGAAGAAGAAGATAGAAGAGAACTAGTGTTCGGTGCGGTGTGATCTGCTGAAGGTACGGCCATCGACAAGAGGAACAGCGGCAGACCGGCGAAGTGCAAGTTCAGTAAAGTGAAATAAGGACTCGTACCTTTAAGCGGAGTACTTATTTCCAATTCTGACCCACTCTCTTGTCAATACTAAGTACGACTCTCATATAATAAAGGCTACCTATCACTTGGAATAAGTCATTATTAACCATTGCAGCGGCAATAGTGAAGCAACTATCAAAGTTTAAGGTTTAAAAATATTTCTATTTATGAGATACACGATTGATATTATGAGACGAGATTGACAGAAGGACGGATAAACGGATGTACATGTAAAACCATACATCTACATCTTTTAAAAAACTGAGGTTGACAGTAACCGCTATTGTGAGCAATGCACGCACACTAAGTCCAAGTAACATACAAATCGCGAGTGTAAGACGTAGCTTATAGACTTATATTAGACGCATACTAAAGTACTAAACCTGGCCTGTTTTTATCGGTTGTCTAGCAGCTAGAGGTTCTATTTAGACGCATAAATTGTCTTTGATAAAAACTTACACAGATTTTTATAGCTCGGTACAATAAAGTTATTCAAAGCATAATGCTATGAATAATTAAAACCGAAACCAAACCAAAGTTATTAGTAGGAATCATTGGGGCTCAAACACTCACCAGATGGAGGCTCCTTTGCACAGGAAGCCGGCTAGATTATGGGTACAACAACGGCGCCTATTTCTGCCGTGAAGCAGTAATGTGTAAGCATTATTGTGTTTCTATCTGAAGACGGCGCCGTAGCTAGTGAAATTACTGGGCAAATGAGACTTGCCATCTTATGTCTCATGGTGATGTGCGCAGTTATAGTGCCTCCCAGTATTTTTGAGTTTTTAAAAAAAATCCTGAGCGGCACTGCATTGTAATGGGCAGGTCGTATCAATTACCATCAGCTGAACGTCCTGCTCGTCTCGTTCCTAATTTTCATAAGAAAAAATTGAATGTAGATATGACCTTACTTTTGCTATGCACTTATTTACTTCAATTTAAAATGAATAATATGTCGTTATAATATGTTTGTTGTGAATAGGTGACTAACGGCCATTCCCAATATACTATTTACAGATAGAGATAAATTACTACCTTCTACTGTCAGTAATTAGTTGTCAAGTCAAGTTAAGAAGCTGACCCAATATACCCGATAAGTCATTCTTATCGCCTTAGATTGGGACACGTGAATTGCAATTTCCATACAAACTTCTATCGCCGCTGGTAAGCTAAACGTCCTCTCATTGACAGACAACGTGTACAACGAATAAGGTGAGTAACCGTTGATAAGTTTATTGGGACAGAAAAGTCAACGATAGTTACAATTTTTATCTCAAGTAGGCTACAACCGGAGATAGACTGAATATTGGGAACGGCCATTAAGGCGACACGAAATGCCAGCGACCTTGAGCGATTTGAGTTCACGGCTTCCGGCCGCCATCTATGTAACAAAGCCAATATTTTCAAAATTCTTGGGTGGAAAACAGTTTATATGCTTACAATTCTCGTTATTCATTACTAATCTGAATAAATATACCTACACAAAAAAGTACAAGCTATAAGAATAATCTTTTCTGAGAGTTGTACTAAAAAAATTCGTCATGCCATGCCAAAAAACTTGTTTAACGGCAAGGAAAAGTGGTAGTTCAAAAAGGCTCTGGAGTGTTAACTATAACCAACAGCAAGCATTAGCAACCTACAAATAAGACTTAAGGATATGTGTAAAAGGATTAAGAAGTGTTCATAACTCGAAATGCTATATTTTCACCAAAAAACTTGTCTAAAAACACCTTGAATGCGTGTTTTCTGCTTACTCTTCGCCTTAAAGACATAAGGCGACGTTAATTATAATCCCATTATTTATCCGCTCGACTTGTACGGATGTAGTATCGAATTAGATTTGTGTGTTTAAGGCATTATCCATCTATCCCAATTTGTAAAATATATTGCGTCGTTTGAGTATCAGCCGACAAAAGTTTGTAGCTTTACAAACGTGAAAGTGGACACAATACGGGATTTCTCAAGACATATTACAAAGACATGCATTAATAAGATGACATTTAGCACTCACGACGTCGTATACGATAAAAACTATAAATACAATATTATCAGATAAAACCTTTTACTTTGAACCGTATGGAATTTAAATAGATATCAGCCCCACATAGCATTATATTATATTGAAGAAACAGTGTGCATTTATTAATAAGGTTATAAAATTTATTGAAGTAGGCGTTACTTTGCGGAAATCCATAATTATCCAAATGATTTGAGTTTTCTTTAGTGTTCATTCCGCCAATATTTGTCTTTAAACAATTCGACACGTGTTTCGCCTCTACACGAGGCATCCTCAGGACGTGTAGTCTCGCCAAAATCTGGCACGAGACTGAATCAAATGAGCTGGAAGCTGCTCTTTTATACCCTCGTCCCATGAAATGACGCGCTGTGATTGGTCGGCTGTTGTGACGTATTACCCCCGGAAGAGATACGTAACAATGGTGAAGGGACTAAATTTGTTTGTTCATTCAACAATGTAAACATGTTATTTTTGTGTTTTATTATTTCTCTATTTCAAATAACTTAATTTATACGATAATTATGTTTAATGTCAAACATCGTAATTAATGATTGTTTGGTTTTTATTGAGAAGACTTGTCATTCTCTCTCGATTCAGTCGTTCACTCTTAGCAAATTGTTTGATCTTTCAAATGGCCGCTCTCATGGTAATATTTTTCAATTCCTGTCGGTCAACCACCATCATCATCAGCTGAACGTCCTGCTCGTCATAAAAAAATGATTTTTCCAGAACCTCTCAATTACTTTCAAAGACCACTGAACATTGAAAGTTATGTTTAAGAGAAAATCTACATTAATAAATTCAAAATATAGAACTATAACTGCAAATTTAATGACACGATTAATCGTGCCGTGAACTATAAAACGCGCCCGATAAGTCTTGTACGATGGCGAGATAAGATGGCAATCTTTTCGGATATTGCTCGCCATAATCATATGCAAGTTTTGTTTTTTTCAGTGAATGGAAACAAAGGACTGCTGGACAATAATGTACATTTAAAAATAATCCATTGTACTAAGATTTATTCACTAATTTATTAAATTAAATAATTGAATATTCTTATGGGCGGGTTCTTTCAATATACTGTTTCGCACATTTATATTAATGAAATAAATAGCTAATAAAGATTGATATTAAAATGGACTGTATTAACCTACAATGTGAATGACATTACTAAAAAAACCAATATGTTTTACCAGTGGGAGGCTCCTTTGCACCGGATGCCGGCTAGATTATGGGTACCACAACGGCGTGTATTTCTGCCGTGAAGCAGTAATGTGTAAGCATTACTGTGTTTCGGTCTGAAGGGCGCCGTAGCAAGTGAAATTACTGGGCAAATGAGACTTAACATCTTATGTCTCAAGGTGACGAGCGCAATTGTGGTGCCGCTCAGAATTTTTGAGTTTTTCAAGAATCCTGAGCGGCACTGCATTGTAATGGGCAGGACGTATCAATTACCATCAGCTGAACGTCCTGCTCGTCTCGTCCCATATTATCATAAAAAAAAAATGGGAATAATCTATACATATAAATAAAATTGCAGTGTCTGTTTGTAATATTGAAATAACCGTTTTTACTACATGTATATGAATGTAGACGGACATACACCGTCTGTCTGTCTGTTTGTTCCGGCTAATCTCTGAAATGACTCGACCGATTTGACGGTACTTTTATCGGCAGGTAGCTGATGTGATGAAAAATTCTTTTATTTTAGAAAAATGAAGTAATGTTGCAATGTCCAAGACAGGGTCTACCTGTAAAAATAATATATATGGCTAGTCTTATTATAATATCTTTTGGGCTCTACTTTACACACCAGCTTAGCGACACTCTCTAAGAATAAACCTATTCATTCGATTGTATGAAACGTGCAGTCATTGATAGATTGACAGATGACAGCTATAATCTTGTAAAAAAACGGAGATTGCCGATATCCACTACGTTTTAAGTAACTGTTCGCTTTCAAACTTAGCCGGATTATGCTTCGTCGCAAATCGCTATACTGTAAGTACTTCTATTTCAAACTTAGATCAAATCACTGCACGTTTCATACTAAACTAAACTTCAATTTTTACTTAGCCAGTTCCGCCTCTTATAACGTAGTATTTACATCCTCTTAGTTACACACATTGATATTCACATACTAATACTTTACTTACAATCTATACTAATAAATGAAGAGACATTTCTTTCCTTCGGTTATACTGTGAAAACTGAACTGAACAGATCGAAAATATCTTATATATCAATGAATTACATCAATACATAGCAGCTAAACCGTTTTAGGGGTTGCAAACCTTTTTTTTTTAAGACAATAGAGGACGAGACGAGCAGGACGTTCAGCTGATGGTAATTGATACGCCCAGCCCATTACAATACATTCCGCTCTTCAGGCCCCTCAGGATTCTTGAAAAGCCCAAAAATTCTGAGCGACACTACAATTGCGCTCGTCTCCTTGAGACATAAGATGATTGATTGAGTCTCACTTGCCCAGTAACTTCACTAGCTGCGGCGCTCTTCAGACTGAAACACGGTAATGTTTACGCATTACAGTTTCACGGCAGAAGCAGCCGCCGTTGTGGTACCCATAATCTAGCCGGCATCCTGTGCAAAGGAGCCTCCCATTGCTAAAGTCGATAAAAACAGCTAACAAGATGTTTGATTCGTGACGTGATAGCTGAGACATCACTGGCACGTGGGAAAGCCTAACTTTGAAGCAGCAAATCATGAAGGGGGTGTAGCTGATAAGTACAGTTCACACCGGGCAAGCAGCGACTGAAGCGAATTATGACAGGCCCGCGCCTCGCGGCGTGCACGCGCACCGATTTACGCGCCGCAACACTATCTAGTGATGTACAACTTAAAAAACATTCGATAATTATGGATATTTTATAGTTAGTTATATAACACAAATTAAATTTGAAAACAAAATTTATGCACGATGCAGGACTCGAACCCGCGATTCTCGCGTTCCGTGCGAGCACTCTATCCAATAGCCAACCGTTCGAGTGACGTATTGTTTATAAATCTTGTATGTCTTGTTCAACTCAGTTGTGGCTTCATCTATAGAATCTACTTTACAGTTGATAACTAGCTCAACCCCAATATTTGCATATTAGGAAATTGACTTAAGATGTCGCTCTTTTGTATAATGAAAGTCTTTTTGTTAAGTTAAAGTTAAATTAAATTATACCATACGTAAACATCTACGTTCAATTATTATCCTTCGCCTAATCTTTAACTTCGCCAAAATCCTCTGCATGCGCGCTTAAATCCCGAAAGTACGTTATTTAAATAAAATATATATTTATTAATTTAATTTAATTTTGTAGCTGAATATATCGAATAAATACACCTATGTCATTAAATAGTCAATAGTCTGACGTTTACCTGAATGACCTGAATTAATCAATTCGTATTTTTTCTTTCAGTAAAATTGTTTGTTAATATAATATATTGAAATATTCATTAATTTTAAAATAATTTTAGAAGTTTTAAAGACTCGCCATCAAAAGTTATAAAAACATTTAAATATATCGTTCAATTTGATAAAGATTCTATTATTAAACTTTATAGATACTTTATCGATGTTGATCCCATCACTAGAGCGCCGTTGGCAAGCACGCGCTAAATCGATCCGTTAAAAATCCCCCGACCTCCGACACTAACCGAATTATTCTCGACGCAAAGCGGCAGATCGTAGGTTCCATTCCCGCTTGGATCTAGCAAGATGACAGGCCGATATCAAACTAACTAACAGCCTATTAATATTTCCACTGGAAGGCAAATCGATGTTAATAAAATATGATCAGTCATGGTCTTAACTTATGATATAAATTGCAATAGAAAATTTACGACTTGATACCGATCCGACCAATCCTGCCATCTATTGGGTTCCGCTCAGTATCAATCTCATAGGCCAAATCTAAAAAGCGGCCAAGTGCGAGTCGGACTCGCCCATGAAGGGTTCCGTAGCAGTAAGTAACATAATATAAAAGTTCTTGTAGTTCATTGTTACGATTTATGACATATTAAAAAAAACTACTTAATAGATCGCGTTCAAACCAATTTACGGTGGAAGTTTGCATGAAACGGTACATCATATATTGTAAAGTGAAACTTTCATTACATCGTCTCAAACTTTTTCGTCTGTGTTGCATGTGGGGTGACGGTCGGGCGGCGCCTTTAGTTCGCAGCAGCTGACCGTGTTTAATTAGTTTAGTTAAAATTTTAGTTAAATGTCCAAAGTGTTATAAAAAGTTTCAGTTTTACTATGGTTTCATAAAACCACACAATCCTTTTTTTTTAGTTTTATCTTTCTCTTTTTTTAGAAGTTACAGGGGGGGGACACACATTTTACCACTTTGGAAGTGTCTCTCGCGCAAACTAGTCAGTTTAGAAACAAATGATAGATAAATTAGAAACCTCACTATACTTTTTGAAGATCTATCCATAAATGTCTCACACGTATGGGTGGGATGAAAACAATTTTTGAGTTTTAGTTCTAAGTATGGGGAAAATATATTGGTTTTTTTCCTTTTTTATGTGAAAATCTTAATGCGGTTCACAGAATACATCTACTTACCAAGTCTCAACAGTATACAGACATGACGAATCTATAAGGGTTCCGTTTTTTGCCATTTCGCTATGGAACCCTAAAAATGCGTGATAAGACATTGAAATACCGTTCTTGGCTTAAAATACCAGCCTAGAAACTCTCTAAGAACAAAGTGGTTCACTCGATTGTATGAAACGTGCAGTCATTGACAGATTGACAGATGACGGCTATAATCTTGTAAAAAACGGAGATAGCCGAAATCCATTACGTTTTAAGCAACTTTTCGCTTTAAAACTTAGGCGGATATACTTCATGGCCAATCGCGATACTGTGACTACTACTACGTCAAATTTCTGTCAAACTAGCTGACCCGGCAAACGTTGTTTTGCCATATAAATTATTTATATAGTTAGACCGTTTCTTTGACATTGCACCATTACTTGATTTTTATAAAATAAGCGAATTTTTCTAAAATAAACGTAGCCTTAGTTACTCCTTATTACATCAGCTACCTGCCAGTAAAAGTCCTGTCAGTATTGGTCCAGCCATTTCAGAGATTAGCCGGAAAAAAGAGACAGACAAAAATTATAATAAATGTTATTTTGGTGTATGTACCGTATATATATTCATATACATGTAGTAAAGAACGGTTAATTCTATATTACAAACAGACACTCCAATTTTATTTATATGTATGTATAGATGACTGCACGTTTCATACTAAACCTAAGTAAAAATTTAAATTTTTACTAGAGAAATAAGAAAACTGTTGATTTTGACGCAAAAAACAGCTTAAATGAATGTTCTTTAAGTGTGTAAAGGAATATATAAGCAAAAAGTATTTACTCGTATCAGTTGATCAGGGTAAACGCAACGCTTTCCTGTTTTAATTATTCGTTAATTTAGCGACAGTTTAAATTTCATTTTCACTTAATTAAAATAATTGTTAACTGTAACAAAACAGAGCTTTCAAGGAATCGTTTTAACTCTTCAAGTTAAAGGTGACAGCGTGTTGTCAGATTAAATTAGTTTAACATGAAGTTATGTTTTGCAATGCATCAATACTTTAAAATATTATGTTGCTTTAAATTTTTCAATATATCTGGACTTCGGGGATCTAACGGAAAAACAGAAAAAGTGTCAGGCTGAGATGTATAAGAACGTGTATAGACTTTACTTATGTAAAACATAGCCGAGTCTGATAAAACGCAAACTTGACTTTTATCCAAATTGAGTTTTCTTATTTGAGTTTATTAATTTGAGTCTTTATTAATTTGAGTTTAGTATCGTGTTAATTCGGTCAATATTTGTGTTTTGTTCGATTCGACACGTGTTTCGCCTCTACACGAGGCATCCTCACAAGATGTTGTCTCGCCAAACTCTGGCACGAGACCCACAATTTGACTTTTGCATTGGGCTTAGCACAAGCTCAGCATGATTTCATCTGTCAAATGACTATAAAAACGACATCAAAGATTATTACACTGAGCTAAGTTTTACGAAAGTAAAGTATAATTTTAAGTGATCCCAGCCTTAGAGCATGTAGCGGTAAAAAACGTAACTTAATCAACTTTTATTCCAAAAGCAGGTAAAGGAGTGTGTGCAAAATTGTCAATAATTCTTCTTGCCAATATTTTTGGACTAAATTAACATCAATTTTTATCGCTCACACGAGCGCTGCCGGCCTTTAAGGAAGGTGTTTTTTTGATGGTACCCATGTTGTAACGCCCTGGAAACAAGCGCACATGGAATCTCATTCCACAGCTTGCTTGTTCGCGGAAGAAAGTTACTTGAAAACCGCACTGTAGAGGGATCCCATGCATCCAGGTGGTGGGGATGATATTCTAATTTGCAACACGGCACTTCGCAGGCCAGGTCTCAGCAACGAACCGGGGAACTTATACGATTCCGCACCGAAAATTATTTTTATAGCCTCGACATTGTAAGTTAGGTGGGAACGTTAGGTGATTAAAGAGGAAAGTAATTATGAAATCTGTTGGAACAGTATGAGGATGTATTTGGTTGTAAAATTTGGTGAAACAGAGGGAGAAAATAGAAAAGAAATGGAACGAACCGAGGAATAGGCACTCCGCATCGTTTTTCACATTTGACAATATAAAAATGTTTATTTTTTGAAAAAACGCACACCTCTCTTGAAATGCACCAAGCGACAAAATAAGCCCGATTCAAATAAAGCCACTAATTGATATTTACGTGTCTCTACAAACTGTGACACACAAAACAATGTCCTTTCAACTTTCACTGACTTAACATATTTTTATTTTAAAAATATATTAAATAGAATTTACTTGCGAAAAATAGAATGTATTGTAATGTCTTTCAGTTCTTCTATATAAAATAGAATGTATTGAATTTTTTTTCAATTCTTCTTTATAAAATAGAATGTATTGTATTTTTTTTTCAATTCTTCTTTATAAAATAGAACATATTGTATTTTTTTTCATATCTTCTTTACAAAATAGAATGTATTGTAATATTTTTCAGTTCTTCTTTATAAAATAGAATGTATTGTAATGTTAAACGTCCCAACTAAAACTAAATGTTTTACGAAGATTTTGAAAAATGAGAGTTGAACAAAGCATACAAGATTTTATGACGATACGTCACTCGAACGGTTAGTTCAGTTAGGAGAGCACTCGCACGGAACGCGAGTGGTCGTGGGTTCGAGTCTCGCATCGTTCATAAAGTTTTGTTTTAAAATTTTATTTGTGTATTAATCCCAGAAGTGAGGTTTACTTTAAAAACATAACAAATTGTTTAAACACAACATAAATATGAAAACACTTCAAAGTTATATCAGTAACTAGCATACATATCTATGGGCTTTGGATTAAAGAAGTTTTGTATTCAGTACAGTCACAAACAATATTAATGACTTAAGTCGAATTAAATAGTTGCAGTAGGTTTGAATCTCGCCCTCAGCACTCAGGAGGAGGGCATCTGTACACGACTGTACCTCACGTGAGTACTGTTTCAATTAACTTGTACAGACAGAGTAATAAATTGATTCTGGATACAGATCACAATCTTTGTGTTTATTTGGTAAGATTAATGTGCGCATAGCGACGATTTTAAATTTTGAAATTTAAATCAATATGATATGAAAACATATAAAACGATTTGACTGAGTTAAGATTAAATCGACTTAAAGTAAGTAAAAACTAATTCTAAAAGTATAAGTTTTTTTAATTTTTTTCTCTTAGTATGCTAAGAATGAGTTATTTCTGTTATGTTATGTGTTAACAGACAGAGGTATTTTCACCCATTACTAATTTTTGAATATGAGTTTGCGAAAAACCTAATTAAATTGAACTAAAAATAATAATTACCAGTTTTCTGACCTTTCGATGTGGAGTAAGCAAAGTAAGGATAAATTTACCAGTACCACACCACACCACACAGTGGATACCACAATGGCGCTTTTTTCAGCCGTGAGGTAGTCATGTGTAAGCATTATTGTTTTTCGGTCGGAAGGGCGCCGAAGCTAGTGAAATTAGTGGGCAAACGAGACTTAACATCTTGTCTCTCAAGGAGACGAGTACAATTGTATTGCCACTGGGCAGGGCGTGTCTATTACCATCAGCTGAACGTCCTGCTCGTCTTGTCCCTTGATGATTTAAAAAAAAATCCGTGTAAATTTTATGCCGACCGTACATGTTAGTCTCATCTCCCAGTCCCCGCATATAGCAGCGGGATCATAAAAAAGCAATAATAACAAGCGCATCGCACGACATCACCCTGATTATTTTATTGTATGTTCAACGTTATGGCCGCGACTGTACAAGCATTGTTCGCTCACCGACATTTGTTTTTGTATTACGTTTTTTGACTTCGACTGTACTGTATCACGTTTTTGTGTCAAAATAGATAGAAGTTATTTCGAACATTATTCGGCTGGTAGGGGCAACCCCCCAAAAACTTACGTTTTAAACTTTATCTACCTATATACCCATGCTTATAATCCACTATTGAAGATTGTGAAACAGTTAACTTATTGTCAACATTAAAAAACCCCAATGTCCTAATAACCATTACATCATCCAACCGAGTGTTGTAATGAAATTCAGTACAACATTATATCATCCGTTTTCATTAATAACACTGCGTTGGATGATATTATGGTTACAGGACTGCAACTGGTGATAATTAGGTATTTAAACACTCATGTGATACTTTTACCATTATTCTGCACATATTTTACCACTTTGGAATTGTCTCTCGCGAAAAATATTCAATTAAGAAAAAAATTATATGAGAAACCTCAATATCATTTTTGAATTGAATTTTCGAACTTGAACTTAAATGCTCGAACATAACATAGATTCTATTGACGGCGTTCATTACCGGTCACAAATAGGACTTAGGCGGATTGTATATTTCGATATTATTTTTGATTTAGATACATATTTTATTGATGGAATATAAAAATTAATTCTATTAGGCGACCTGTATAGCCGAGTGGTTAGCGATCCTACCTACTAAGCTAGAGGTCCCGGGTTCGAATCCCGGTACGTGCAAGCATTTATATGATGAATATGGATGTTTGTTTCCGAGTCATGGATGTTTAAATGTATTTATGTATGTTTAAGTAAGTATATTGTATTAAATATATCATTGTCTTGTAACCCATAACACAGGCTATACATACATGCTTAACTTGGGGCAAGATAATTTGTGTAAAAGTGTGTCAATATTATTATTATTATTAGCAACGCTGATTTTTGTATATTGATACGCCCTGCCCATTAAAATGCAGTGCCGCTCAGGATTCTTGAATTCGTGCGCTCGTCACGCGACAAGATGTTAAGCCTCATTTGCCCAGTAATTTCACTAGCTACGGCGCCCTTCAGACCGAAACACACTAATGTTTAAGCATTACTAAAACAGGCGCCGTTGTGGTACCCAAAATCTAGCCGACATTCTTTACCAAGGAGCCTCCCACTGGCCTCTCCCACAACTCATTATAATATAAAACATACACTTGTCGACATGTAATTCATTTCAACGTTTTTTTTTGAGGGAATCGAACTTGTTACAAACCGCCAAACGTCATTCTGCCGCCAATCAATACCAATTACTACAATACCCAAGTTTTTGTTCGAGCTGTCTATAGTAAAGGTCTTGCGGGGATTCGGGGACAGATCATAAATAAAGGTAAATCTGAGTCATCACCGCGGGTCGCGGCTACAGAGGCCAGTGTAGGGGGAAGGGGGGGGGGGGTGTTGTAAAAAAGTGCACGCGCGAGAATGTCCGCACTGACATCGTACACAAAGACGATGCGATACGCAGACATGGTATATAAACACAAGGATGTCAGAAAATGTACAAAATACATATTGTTATTTAGGGTTCCGTAGCGAAATGGCAAAAACTGGAACCCTTATAGATGCGTCATGTCTGTCTGTCTGTCCGTCCGTATGTAACAGCTATTTTGTTCCGAAACTGTAGGAACTATACTATTGATTTTCAGAGAAAAATACAAAAAACAATAAATTTTGGGGGGTACTTAGAACTGAAACTCAAAAAAATGTTTTTCATCAAACCTCTACGCGTGGGGTATCTATGGATAGGTCTTCAATCAAATGATATTGAGGTTTTTCATATAATTTTTTTCTAAATTGAATATTTTGCGCGAGAAACATTTCCAAAGTGGTAAAATATGTACAGATGCCCCTGTAACTTCTAAAATAAGAGTATTATGCCTAATCATATAGATTATAGAGGATACAGAAACATCGGTACATATAGGATGCAATAATACCCCTCTCACAGAGGGTAGAGAGGGGTACGCAGATATTACAGATAGTTATTACAGTTACCAGTGGAAGGCTCCTTTGCACAGGAAGCCGGTTAGGTTATGGGTACCACAACGGCGCCTATTTCTGCCGTGAAGCAGTTATGTGTAAACATTACTGTGTTTCGGTCTGAAGGGCGCCATAGCTAGTGAAATTACTGGCCAAATGAGACTTAACATCTTTTGTCTCAAGGTGACGAGCGTACTTGTAATGCTGCTCTGAATTTTTGGGTTTTTCAAGAATCCTGAGCGGCACTGCAT
The DNA here is from genome assembly GCA_949711755.1 of Leptidea juvernica. Lineage (NCBI taxonomy): Eukaryota > Metazoa > Arthropoda > Insecta > Lepidoptera > Pieridae > Leptidea > Leptidea juvernica. Next base: position 4,440,351 of record CATIXQ010000021.1, on the reverse strand, counting down.
TGTAAAGGGTAGGGCATATCAATTACCATCAGCTGAACGTTCTGCTCGTCTCGTCCTTTATTTTCACAAAAAAAAGTCTTTCCAGCTTCTTTTCTTGCATTAATTACCTTTTGATACTCCAGTATTGCTGGTATTTTTGACGAAGATCTTTTGCCTAGGTTAACTTTTACTATTATTTCCATCCATATTTACACCATACATTCATGAAGTTAAATTTCATTATTTCTATGCAGCCAAAAAAAATAGGAACATATATCAAAATTATATAGAGTACATCATTTTACTAAGTAAATTTTGAGGCAGTGAAGTAAAGTTCGACTGAGGAGCCGAAATATTAGGAGGAAATATTACAATATGGAAAAAAAGCTGTTGTCCCGTTGTCACCATGATACAGTTAGTGTCGTATCTGTTGTTTTAATCTATGCGGATACGTGGAAGTGTCATCAAACAGGGCACAGTATTCTCACATAAGACTATACGTCCGAGATTATAGAGAGACGTACAGTTTTACTAATAAAATTCTCAGAGTTTATATACGATGTTATAGAACCCTCTGTTTCGTAGGCGATACCAACGATTCTCGTTTTAAGTATTTTCTTTATATGACACTCACGTTGATTTCACACATTTAAGTTAAATATTTATGCGCACATTTAGGACTTTGGGTACTAACAATTTATCCCGACCTCTAACGTGCAAAAGCGAAAATTGCAGGAACGAAATTCCTGCAATTTTCGCAATCATCAATCTCAAATTTCTATCCGACTGTGTATCTATCAGTGTAATTTCCCGTGAATGTCGTATAACAATCGGTCCTGCCCTTTTGGAAATTAACCGAAAAAAACTAACAACTAAACAGACAAAATAGGTAACATTTTAATTTAATTTATATATATATATATCAAATTATAAAGCATTTTTATAAATTCAAACGAAAACAGTGGGTACATTCAAATACGCTCTCTCTATTACTAGTTGATATAACCTCTAGAATCCAATATTGTCCTCGTCCAGTGAATACCAGAATGCTTCTAAGTAAAATATCCGATAATAAGACCTTGTTACCACGTATAATCACTCAGCTATCCAACATTTCTTACAACTGTGTATGAAGTGGCTGCATGGGAAATTCTGACGATAGATGGCTTTATAACAATTATTAAGAATTAACACTATTAAGTTGTTCAATTAACACGATGTTATTATATAGGTAAAATTATATAAATATTACAATATAGGCTACTACTCGTTAATTAATAGCCAAATAAAAATATTGAGGTTGTGTTCAGTTGGGAAGAGAACTGGCATCATATTTACGATATATTAACTAACTACGATATATTAAGGCCGAACTGTATTTATAAGGGACGAGACGAGGAGGAAGTTCAGCTGATGGTAATTGATACGCCCTACTCATTACAATGTTGTGCCGCTCAGGAGGTCTATTACCAAAATCGAAAGCCGTAGTTTCGGTCCGAAACGAAAGAACGACGAACTTCGAATTAAATCCTATTTCCAAAGTACTTCGGATCCGAATATTGCGGATGGATTTCGTTTCGGAACCATAGACATAACCATAAAAAGTAAATGTCAATTGAATTTGGGAATAAGGTAAACGAAAGACAAAATGTCTAATCGCGAACTTCGTATCGATCTTCGGATCCGAAACACTTTCGTAATAGGGAAATATACGATCCGTCAACCGAAACATCGTACTTCGATTGTGGTAATAGGGCTCCAGGATTCTTGAAAGACCCGAAAAATGCACCCTGTTGTTGTAATGAAATTGTTTCACAGCACAACTGTCAAACCGTTACGTCAATAAATTCGACGGGGTACGCATCAATGGAAAAACAAATATGTTGTTTTTATTTCATTCCGGGCATTTTCGTATTTATTCACCCTTTAAACCTTCCCCGTACTTCCACAAATAATTCAAGACCAATATTAGCCAAATCGGTCCAGCCGTTCTCGAGTTTAAGCGAGACTAACGAACAGCAATTCATTTTTATATATATAGATATAAGATAGATTAAAAAATAATGACATCAGCCAAACCACCTAAATTATTAAAAAAAAAAAACACTCACCCAAATACATACACACAGAAAACATAACATAATGCGTACATTTCTTATCCCTTTCTCTCTTTGCTATGTTTGTTTTATCTCGAGTAGATTATTAATAAATTTATGATTATTTTTTAATGTTTTTGTATATAATATAACATCACTGACGACCTAAGCTAGAGGTCCCGGGTTCGAATCCCGGTAGGTGCAAGCATTTATATGATAAATATGGATGTTTGTTTCCGAGTCATGAATGTTTAAATGTATTTATGTATGTTTCTATGAATTTATGTATGTTTAAGTAAGTATATTGTATTAAATATATCATTGTCTTGTAACCCATAACACAGGCTATATATGCAGACGACCTGTATAGCCGAGTGGTTAACGATCCTACCTACTAAGCTAGAGGTCCCGGGTTCGAATCCCGGTAGGTGCAAGCATTTATATGATGAATATGGATGTTTGTTTCCGAGGCATGGATGTTTAAATTTATTTATGTATGTTAATATGTATGATTATATGAATTTATGTATGTTTAAGTAAGTATATTGTATTAAATATATCGTTGCCTTGTAACCCATAATACAGGCTATATATGCTTAACTTGGGGCAAGATAATTTGTGTAAAAAGTGTGTCAATATTATATTATATCACTGCTGGCCGATGTTTTGTACTATATTACCTAGGTACTAAGAGATGTAATGTGCTGTAGATTTTATGAAATAAATAAATTAAAAACAGTGAAGGTCGGAATTGGTGTCATACACACGTGACAATTGCGGCCTTTACCACTCTACTAATTATACCACAGACTGGGAATGGAGCGACCGCCCTCATTCTATTTGATTATAAATTTTGTTATATTGTTACAAGGAAAAAAAATAAGCCCTCTGAGTTTCTTGCGCCAACGCGATTTTTATATTATTCTGTTCCATCCACAGAAATAGTGTTGCAAGACGGCAATCGAATATGATAAGTATTGTAGTACGATACATTTTATGTACGATAATTTTGGTAGGACTGAGAATCGGTCTTCATCTATTTTTTATACCCCAAAAATTTTTAATATTAATTTTCTTATTACTTTAAATGGCAATACAACGTTTGCTGGGTCAGCTAGTCATCAATAGATTTTTATTGATTAAGATTAGTGCAAAACTGCGATGGAGTTACCGTAGAAAGTCTAACAACAGGAAGGCCGTTATTGCGATCTTTAGTAAGGAATCTGTCAGTCGTGTAAGGCATTAGTGTGTCAACCGACTGTGCCGGGTCGCTGTGTCACTTCCACACATCTGGCGGTGGAGATGACTGGTTCCCACCGCGTTCTCGGAACCGCGGCGCCTTACGGTCTCCACGCACTACCGGACACGATATTACCTCCTGTCTAATAGAATCTAACGCACTTTTTACTGTCTATATTGCATTAATTAATCTATTTACTACTTTGATCACACATATAATATTATACTACCTTTTGCCCGCGGCACGGTTCGCGTAAACGCTATAAACAATAAAAATACTAGCTGTCTTCAAACTTTAGAGAAATTCTTCTCTTTAGAAGTAAAATATAACATATAGCTACTCAAAGACTGAAAATTTCAGCATGTAAAAACACAATGAATACAGGGATAAAAATACAAAGAACACATTGCAGAAGTGAAACCTACATTGTACATATGAAATCCTGGTACATGTTGCTAGGATGACACACAATTTCAACCGCTATGAAAGACATTACTATTACCGCTACTATGTTTATGTTCTATATAACACGCGCATGACGTCACAATATATTAAGGTATACTCGCGTCATATATAAAACAATCTCTTCTTAAACTATGATCGCCTGGTACCAAAGACTGTATCATGCTACCTATCTCATTATCTCCCATGTTCATCTTATGAATTTATATGCCTATCTCATTTGTCTCGCTTTTTCGTTTCATCGACTTTCAAATCACAACGATGCTAAAGAAGTTTTCACTTCAAAAATTGTATGAGTTAAAAATTTATATTTTCCGGTGTTCTCGTTTTTATCTTCAATTCGGACTCTATAAACCCACACCACAAGCCACTAAAACCAATTTTTTTATGTAAAAATAGTAATTTGGCGATTTTTTTCATTAGTTAGACGAGCATTTATATTTCTGACGATTTTTATGTTATTTTGTACAATATAATTGCTATATACGATTTTATTCGATAAAACGCTGGATTGTTTTTAGCATCTAGTAGAACATACCTACGCGCTTCCCGTTTAGGGCATTTTGCATGCAGAGTTTCTTAGTTAAGGTAAATAGGTAATGATCTTTTTTTTATCACTTAAATGTGATTATGAAAATTCAGTCAAGAAAATATTGTATAAATTTATTTTAATACTCATATTTCGTAATGACGTGTTTTATTTAACGCCTCTCATTGCAATAACACTGATTTATTAAATAGTTTTGTCAAATAAACCTCACATCAAGGTGATAAGGTTTAATTTGCATTGATAGATGAAGTGACGTTCAGTTCCGTGGTCACTTGGAAGAGAAGGCTAAAATGGCTTCTAAAAAGCTTGGTGTACTCAGCAAGGCGAGACAGTACTTCACTACAAGCCACCTCCTGTAATATGGCGAAAATTAAGCCTCACATGGAGTACTGCTCTCACCTCTGGGCGGGCGGTTTCCCAGTACCAGCTTCTTCCATTTGGCGGAGAGCGGCTCGAATGATAAAATTTGAACATTTACAGAGGAATGAATTGAAATAAGAATTGTGAATGAATGAGAAAAGGAACAGGCGCCTTAGTACCTACACAAAAGGCTGTACAATATTTTCACCTTTCATATGAATTTATGAAAATTTTGGGTGCATAATCTTAATGATAACCATAAGTGTCACCTCTTAGCGAACCAGGACAACCCACCACGGTGCGCTGATTCGATTCCTGCCCGTAGTAATGTGTTTTGGGTTTTCGAATTCATATCGTTTAATCTACACTAAAACTATATCAAGGGAAAATAAGCTGAAAAGTTTAGTTGCCGCTTGTTAGAAATATATCAAAATAAGATATAATATGTGCTGTCATCTAGCGATGTAAAAGTATAACAATGTCAGTTATAGTCTATAGATAAAATTCGTTATTGCAAGTCACCGTAAAGCGTAATTTTAAACATTTTACCCCTAAACTAATTAATGAAGAAAGTTACGTGTAAAAGTTGAGCGTTTTTACCAGCGGGTGACTTTTTTGATTTGAACTATTTGCGTTTCGGTTTTTGGACATTACTGGTCTAATGAGACTTAAAAACGCTCAGTTTCTGAGTTTCTAACAGAATCTTGAGCGGCACTGCGTTATAATGGACAGGGCATTATGCTTTTTGAAGTGAAAATTTCTTTAGCGGCGTTGAACACTTTTTTTGGGATGGGTATAAAATGTTAAACTCGCGTCAGGACACGTGGCCTGATCGAAAATTCGTAAGATAGTCGTTGAAATTATAGATGAAAAATTTATGCTTCTAACTAATTATATGATACGGTCATTGGACCAGTGGTTGAATCATTGTGATTGCGAAGCCGAAACACCGCGAGGTCGAAGGATCGAATCTCAGCCGTGAACTATTTTTATACTTTATTATGGATGAAAGTTGATATTTCTGAGAGATAAACTTTTTAAGGTAAAATAAATGTAATAGTTCTGAAGTGTAAATTTTTTTATGTAATATAAATTGTCATTTTTGTGTACGATAGCACAATAAGTGAATATTATATTGAACTATATAAATGCTAGGACTTTTATAGTGATAAATAATGCAATTCATGCGAAATTATTCCCTATCCATTACAAAATATTAAAAAATGTACAACATTAATGTTCAAGATTTTCACTTCTTTCGGCACTCCCGGGGTGCAAACCGTATTTTTTTATGGAAAAGGAGGACAATTGAGCACCTGTTGTTAAGTGATCACTGCCGAACATATTCTTTTGCAAAACCAGAAGAATCATTAAAAACAAGAGCGTTGTCGGCCTTTTAGAAAGGTGTACGAGCTTTTTTGAAGGTAGGTGTCGTATCGTCCTATAAACACAACACAAGGAAGCTTATTCCACACCTTGGTCGTACGTGGAAGAAAGCTACTTGAAAACCTTACTGTGGAGAAACGCCACACACCCAAATGGTGGGGATGATATCCTAATTTGTGGCGTGTCGTGCGATTATGGAATTCCCAAATAGAATAAGATAAAGTTAAAGTAACCAAATAAAATTTGAAAAACAAATTTTTTATGAACCCGAACACGACCTCCGGCGTTCCGTGCCGGAGCTCTAACCAACTGAGCCAACCGTTCGAGTAACGCCTCAACAAACAAGATTTTATAACGAGACGTTACTCGAACGGTTGGCTCAGTTGGTTAGAGCACCGGCACGGAACGCCAGAGGTCGTGGGCGAGTCCCGCATCGTTCATAAAATTTTGTTTTTCAAATTTTATTTGTGTATTAATCCTAGAAGTGAGTGTTATCACTTTAAAACATAACATATTGTTTAAAGTAACCATCTAATACAATTGCAACAGAAACATATAGTAGAGAGAAAAGTATTTATAGCGTTTTTAAACAAACTTAAGGATAAATTTCTGGTTTTAAGGAGTCCATTAACCAGAATCCATCGTGTGCAACACAATCATCTAAATAATATAAAAAATAATAATAGTTATTATGTCATCATAAATCAACAAAAGCAGTAATTACTAATTATGTCTAAATATATTTAACGATTGTGAAATTATCGTGATTTTCATCAGGAAAGTTGTATCGCGTTAAAAAGGGGTTTCAACATAAAAAGCGTCGTATCGTACGCGGCGAGAGCGCGCAGGTCGCCGCGTGTCGCGCGCCGCATTCTAATGAGAGCGAGTTTTTGTCGCGCGTCACCGTGGGAGCGCGATTACCGCCCGAGATCGCGTGCACTCTTCCACAGTGGCACTTCACACAGAAGCCATATACTTAGCTGTGTTTCACTGCCATATTGCGTTGTTTAGCAGTTACACAGTAAAAATCGTTGAACAATACTCTACGTTGGTAGTTTTATTCAAGAAATAATAACTCGAAACATGATAAATAGATATCAAATATATAAAATTCTCATGTCGCGGTGTTTGTAGTAAAGCTCCTACGAAACGGCTTCACCGATTCTCATGAAATTTTGAGTGCATATTGGGAAGGTCTGAGAATCGGACAACATTTATCATCCCCCTAAATGTTAAGGGTGGTCCACGCGATTTTTTTTAAATTTTTTTGACACTTTTTTAAGTATGTTTGATTATGAGTCAGCATTAAAAAATACATACAACTTCGAATTTTTACCCATCTACGATCAACAGTTACTTTTGTATCGCGATTTTAATACATCGGCAATACAACGTTTGCTGGGTCAGCTAGTATATTGATACCCAAAAATATATAAATACATATACAATACATTTTCAAAGATTTTTTGAACTACAATAAGCTCAACATTATCATTGCATGAATAACCTTATTTGTAAATCAAGATTCAATATCATGCCGTCACAAGAAACGTCAAGTCTGTGTGAGAGTGTCACAATGACTAATCCTGTTTCCTATAAAGTGGACTATTTGTTGTGAACCCGTACGACAGTACCGTTCGATGTGCAACTGTTATTTATTAAATACTTTTGTTCATATTTACTGGACAGTTTTATCTCTATAAGTTTATCTCTGAAAGCATAAATATGACAAAGCTATTTTAGCGCAACACAAAATTTCAGTATGGCTCAGAATACGAACTATATTGTATACCAGTGCTAAGAAGCCGCACAAGATTCGGGCCAGATTATGGGTACCACAACGGCGACTATTTCGGCCGTGAAGCAGTAATGTGTAAACATTATTGCGATTCAGTCTGAAGCGCGCCATAGCTAGTGAAATTACTGGGCAAATGAGATTTAACATCTTATGTCTCAAGGTGACGAGCGCAAGTGTTTTCAAGAATTCTGAGCGACATTGCATTGTAATGGGCAGGGCGTATCAATTACCATCAACTGAACGTGCTGCTCGACTCGTCCCATATTATCATTAAAAAAAAATCTATTTTTATTATTCCAATATATTATGTGTGTCCATTTATCCATTCGTAGATTTATCTTACTGATAAATATATAAGTAAATAAAAGTTTTCATATTTTTACATAATAGATTTGTAGCTGGGTACTTTTTTACAACCTGTGGGGGATCCATTGAAACAATGGTATACTACTTTACGGTCATAGGTTTCACACCTGACAAATTACGTTTTAAAACAGACGCAGACCATCTGCCTAAATTTACTTCAACCTGTAATATGTAAATTGAACTAAATCACTCTTTTCAAAGCCAATGTCAAATAAACTCTATTCAATTAGGCTTAAACTAAGCGCTTTTGAATGGTCACTACTAATATATCTTTTAAATTTACCATATTATGTTCGTAAAAGGTTGAGCTCGCGAGAAGAACATAATATAAGAAACTCAACGGCCACTATTTTCAATCGATAGAGTATTTTACAATGGCTGTAATATACATAGCAAATTAGTTTGTAAGGTGCTGCATCCAATATATGAGTCCTCTTTAAATAATATAAGCTATTCATAAAAAAAAAAAAAAATAATGATAAATTTATTACCAAAATTAAGATATGTACAAAGTAATTAAAGTTAACACGATACTAACACTACACTTAATTGTCAATATTTGAGTACATTGTAGATTGTAAGTACAGTTAGTAAGTCTTTTGTGGGGCGATGTATATGCTTTTACAACATGATCACAGAAGATGTTCAAAACAAAAGTATAACGTTATTCAAAAGAATTGTTAAAAAACGTTTATGTGGTAAAGGTTACTATAACATACATGACTTTCTTAATGATACCACAGATTGGGAATGGAGTGACCGGCCTCAGGCTAAATAATAAGTTTAATTGTAGAATATTACTTTGTAAACATATTTATTCGATGAAAAAAAAAAGCCCGCTGATTTTGTTGCACCCATTATTCTCAGGTCTGAGGCATTCATTTTGGAATGGGTGGTAGTTTTTTTGACTTTCAATAAGTGATGTCAAATCCTATTTTGAATAAAAATATTTGAATTTAAATTTGAATTTGAACTATGTGTAATGAGTGGTGGCTCTGCACTAAGCAAGGTGCTTGAAACACAGAAGCCGGGAACAATATTTTCTAAAAAAATAGTTACTTCTATTTGACGTGCAGAACATAGCATGTAGATAGTAGAAAAACAATAGTAAATTAGTAAAATAAATGAAATAAAAACTTCTTAACAAACAATAATGTGTGTGTGTGTGTATCAATGATTATGTGTGTGTGTGTGTATGTGTCAGTGATTATGTGTGAGAGTTTCAATCCGTTTTAAAGTATATTTACAGTTATAAAGAACTAACTATGTAAATATAAATTATCGTATATTTGATGCATCAACCTTTATAGCTTGAATTCATTGTTGAATAAAATCAAGCCAATTTTATTTCACGGCTTTGAAATGCAAGCTGTCAGATCTAACGACATTAAATTTTTAACACTCGCATTCGTCTGAAAAACAGACCAACTAATACCGCAATATAAATTCCCTTATAACTAATCCATTGTGGGGATAGTAACGACTTTAATAACTTTAAGTTTTTCAATATGTCTCCATCTAAATCAATGGGTCGTTACGTGACTGTCACAACTCTTCCCCCCCCCCTGCTCCACGGGAACGTGAGGTGCGAATTTTATGGCAATTAATTTTAAATGCCGCTATAAAATATCGCGGCGTCATCGCTCCGCGCGTGTTTAGATTGCCTTCTTCAAATTTTAATAAAGTTACGTTATACTGCAACCGGTTACGTTAAACATACATACTTTTTTTTTAATACATTTATTGCAGTAGCCTTTACAAATTTCATGAGTACAGTCTGCCAAACTACGTAAGTAGTTTGTCGGCAGCAGCTCTCGTGCAAAGATAATACTAACAATAATAAATACAATACTAACTATACTACTTACAATAATACTAAATTTACAATATTAACCTAAAACTACTATTAAACCTAATGTACAGCATTAAACTTATTTCGTATTTGTAAATTAATACGGCATAGTGAAGTTAAAAATATAAATTAAATATTAAATAAACTTATATTAAATACTAATATTATAGATTTAAATAAAACACTTTTTAAAGGATTAAAACGCGTGTAATTGTAACATTGTTTTTACATTAGATTTTTGCGTAGAAAATAAATTTTTATTATTTTTTTTTAGTTAACCCGACGTTTCAAGACCTTTTCTAGATCTAATTTTCAGGGGGAAATCCCTCAAAATCACGCGTTTTAATGCTTTAAAAATTTGTTTTATTTAAATGTGTAGCACTCGCGTTAATCAAAGAAAATACTAGAAGTATAGACGCAAAAGTAACTATATTTATTATAGTAGCCTAATTACATGGTCGGATTTGGTGCGGTCGGACCATCGAACAATCCCGTGGGCGCCTTGCACCAACGTAGCATGACGCTGAGTCAGCTCCTTTTAATAACAATACACAGTACTTTTAAATTAAGATAATTCCTATAATATTATACATATACTTGTTTTTTTTTTGTCATTTGTATTATTTTTATGCTATAGTTCTTAATATTTTTTTACCTCTGTAAGTTCTTTTTTACTTTTATTATTCTGTGTGGTTTGTGTTTGTTCATTCATTCATTCATTCATTCATTCAATTGGTCCGACGTCGTACTTGACATTATAGTTCACGATAATATGATTGCTTTCTGCTTAAACGCTTCAAACATATCTGTTGGCTAGGAATTAGATCGGCTCCTAGCCAGTACCGACTTACGTAGTAGCTACGGACCCTCCGGACACTCGGTAACTACGGTCCGTATGGTAATAATAATAATAAATTATTTTGATAGTGAATGCGACATATCATCGAATACGGAGGTACCAGACTGCGGCCGATGGTTCGACCGTACCAAATCCGATCATGTGTTTAGGGTATATAATTCACAAACTATTCAAACGACTTTGATGATATTTAGTATGGATAGTCTGATTAAGATGAACAATGTATTAATTACAACTCAAAATTTAGAATAATTTTCTCTCTTCAGGAGATAAGCCGCGAAGCTGTCAGGTTATTTCCACCAAAACGGAGTGGAGATTTGAGCTGTGCTTATAACAACGCTTTCGGGTGTGCGAGGCGCCCCGCAGAAGGCAGTGGGGAAAGAAAGAAAATCTCCTCTGCTCTCCGCTTGATGCATTTCCACCGAAGCTAAGTGGAAATGTGGAAATAACAAAATAAAAAAGAAAGTGACGATATTATATTTAATGAAACATTAACTTTATGGATGCTTTTTGCAACTGGCGGTTAGTGTGATACAGCTAAATAACGTCCTGTCAAAATTTTCAATTAATAAATAATCGATATTGAAGTAATAATTCACATTTTTAGCCGACTTTAAGAAGGAGGAGGTTATCAACTCGATCGGTATTTTTTTTATGTATGTACACCGATTACTCTGAGATTTATATTTATGATCCGAATTACGTTATTTTTATTTATTTAGATGGAGAATAGATGCTATTTGGTCCCATTATAATTTTACATAGTTACTTACATATAAATTTTTGTTTACATATAATCTATACTAATATTATAAAGCTGCAGTGTTTGTTTGTTTGTTTGAACGCGTTAATCTCTGGTACTACTGGTCCGATTTGAATGATTCTTTCAGTGTTGGGTAGTCCATTTATCGAGGAAGGCTATGTTTTTTTTTCAAAATTAGGGATCCGTAATAAAATTGCTATTTTGTAACACAAGGTGTAAAATCGAAAACCTATTTTTGCGTGCGCTGCAAAAACTATTGACAATAGAACAAAATGATGTACAGGCTATAATATAGGCAATATTTTATTACTTATAAAACTATCGCGTGAATTATACTTTATATGGCAAAACAACGTTTGCCGGGTCAGCTAGTTACATATATTTTTTTTTGTGTACGGCTGTTTTAGTTTTCATTCAGGTTGATAATATATTATAATTATTAACTGACACTAAAAAGTAAAAAATAAAAATAACGTTTAACTACGTTTAAAGAAACCGACTTCAAAAACTGAAACGTATCAAATAACTAAACATTTATTACGCTTTTGCCTTTAATATGAATAAAATACTATTATTTGTATGAGCTACATATTGAGCTATGAAGGCGGTTTTTATTTTTTATAATTTTAACTATTAGTCAGTCTTTGTTAAAGTCAGCGTTACTGTTAACGCAAAATTTGATATAAACCTTAACTATAACAGCTAATTTTAACTATAACACAGGCTACGATAAGTGGTAGAAATATATTACATACATTGATAAAGGTAGATAATTACACAGTACAATACACGAGTAATTTGTATTGTGGGCGTCGAGGCTAATAAATAGGACGATAGCGAGTGGTAGCGGGTGGTAGCGGTGTCCGAAGTGGTGGGACCACCAGCGGTCTGATTTGTGGACGGTAGAGCAACACTTGTTTATGGCTTCTGTATGTACCAGCTGAACGATCATACTTGTGATATATGGTTTGTTGTATTACATTCGTAATAAGTAGTGGTTCCAGATGGGTCATGGTTTAGAACTTAATATCTATTTTACCAGTGGGAGGCTCCTTCGCACAGGAAGCCGGCTAGACTTAAAATACATGACATGTAATCAACTTAAGAATAGATTAACAACATGGCTAATAAAAAATTGTTTTTATTCAATAAATGACTATTTAAATTTAAATTAATTACTATTCTATTAGAATTATAATTGTATTGCTAAGTGTATATAATACTTAATGGTTAGATTCAATTTTGTATGAAATAAAATGTTATACTACATATATTTTGCATGCCTTGTAGGTAGAATAAGAGAAACGTAATCTTAATTAAGTAAGACCGATTGTAAAACTGACCTTATTCAAATGAAAATAAAGTTTATTATTATTATTATAGATTATGGGTACCACAACGGCGCCTATTTTTGTCGTGAAGCAGTAATGTGTAAACATTATTGTGTTTCGTTCTGATGGGCGCCGTAGCTAGTGTAATTACTGGGCAAATGAGACAACATCTGCGCGGCACTGCATTGTAATAGGCAAGGCGTATCAATAAATCAGCTGAACGTCCTGCTCGTTTCGTACCTTATTTTCATAAAAAAAAATAAAGGGCTCTTGTAATATCAGCTCAATCTAGATGAACAGTAATAAAATAATATATAATATCAAGATATTATCGTTATAAATGAAAATTTCGTGTGACTTTGTTTGTCCGCGATGAAGTCCTAAACTATTGAACCGATTTTAATCAAATTTTGCACACTGTGACCAGTTTGATCCAGCTCGAGAGATGGGATAGTTTTTATTTCCGTTCGTAACTCTTAAGGCGCGTGGTATCAAGAAATGAACACCTTTGAGGACCTAATTCTCTGCAGTTTGTTTACTTATATATATGATCAGCGATCTGAAATACCATGTAATAAAAAATATTGAAATAAAGCTATTTTCAACTTTAAATTTGCTACTGCTTCTAAACTACTGTTGATATTATAATGGTTCTTACAAAAAATATCTGTTTTATTTCACTTAAAACTATTGAAGCTTTTCAAAAGTAAAAACTAACGTTTAACTTGGACATTGGGACTGAAAACACCACAACACAAGGAAGTTCATTCCACAGCTTAATAGTACGTGGAAGAAAGCTCCTTGAAAACTGCAGTGTAGACTCACGCCACACATCCAATCGGTGGAGATGATATCCCAATTCGGAGCGTGTCGTGCGAAGGTGCAATTCGGTGGCAGTAATCAGGTGAAACAGCTCTTCGGAACACTCCCCGTAATAAATGCGGTAGAAGACACACAATGAAGCGACGTCACTACGCAACGCCAAGTTATCCAGCCATCTACAGAGCTCTGGGTCCCCGATAATTCAAGCTGCTCTGCCTTGCACAAGGTCAAATGGATCGAGCTGGTACTGGAGTGCTTTAGAGCAGAGTTGACAGCAATACTCCATGGACAGGCCTGCGCTTTGTAGGGAGCTAGAATGTGGGCCGGCTTGAAGTATTGCCTTTCAATAACAGTTTAAAGTTTTTTGATATCTATAATAGTTATGGAATAATCGCAATTAACGATAACACCCTGTATATTTATTAAGTTCGTTGCATTAAATCTCAATAAGATGAAGTGAACCCGGGGCAAAATACTAGTCGAAACGAGCACCAAAATGTAAAGATAATCGGAAGTCATGGCGACTATAAAGCGGGCAGCGGCGAGTACAAACCGCGCGGCACCTTTGCGGCAATCAGCGGATCACACACGAGGGAGATAAACTGCCGCGATTGTATCGCTTTCACTGCGCTCGATGAACGCGCGCCCTTATCTCTGGTGCGCCGCACGAGCGTCGAGCTGAGCGCCCTCTCGTGGCGTGGCGTCCGGAATCGTAATCAATTAAGCGGAGGTTCATCGAAAGCACTGACCTGTATAAGTATCACTGGACAGGCTATTCCATATGTTTGACAGCAGATTTTTTGTGCCTATTTGAAGCGCCACTCGCGATCGTCCAGAGAACTAAATTTGACGTATCTTATATCTTTAAACGAGCAATTCTTGTATAAATAATATAACCTTAATCTCTTAAACGGCTCCAACGATTTTCATAAAATTTAGTATGCAGGGGATTTCGGGGGCGATAAATCGATCTGGCTATCTAGTTTAAATTTTAACAAATGTAGTTTTATCCGTGTTTTAATGAGAAACAGCTACAATAACATTAGAATACAAAGATAAATTTCGTCACTATATACAAGCCTATAAAAGCTCAGATGGGACATTGGGTGATCCGGAAAGCAGAAGACCCCGGTTCGAATCCAGATGTCGTATTAGTTTTCTTTTCGTTCAAGTTTTGTACATTCTTAAAAATCCGAGCAAGGCTCGGTCGTCCGGATATTAATACAAATGGTTGCGAGAGAAATGTACAATACTCTGAAGTATTTTTGCATTTTGAATTAATTTCGGTCGTTTTCCGTGTTATTTATACTTCAAAAATCAGCGTTATAAAGCCCATATTTTTTTTTGTAAAAAGTTTT
This sequence comes from Leptidea juvernica, assembly GCA_949711755.1. Lineage (NCBI taxonomy): Eukaryota > Metazoa > Arthropoda > Insecta > Lepidoptera > Pieridae > Leptidea > Leptidea juvernica. The sequence continues at coordinate 4,425,129 of CATIXQ010000021.1, read as the reverse complement.
CCTATTGATGTCTGTTTAGCTGAGGTTGTCATCACGAGTTTTAGTACCACAGACTCTCGCTACATGGCCAACAGCGCCAAAATGGCGAATATCAAACAGGCACAAAAGCACTTTGACAGCCGCCAGTCCAGTGGTATAAACACAGGTCAGTGTCTGGCGCATATGCATTACATTGGCATAAATATATTGAGAGGCAAGCGTTAAAATATCTACGTCCTTAAAAACTCCCTTAGGGAAAAATCTATCATAGGACGAAAGTGACAGGAACAATGAAACAATGATATTTATTCAGCACTTGGGTATTTACATACACTTTTACTTGTCAAAACTTATTAACTAATTTGAATATAAATTAAATTATTATATAATTGTTACAGTATGCATCTCTGCGCTTCGCCAAGCAACCACGCGCTTCTGTCATTTAAGTAATCTCACAGTGTAATAAGGCATTTTACACGCTTTTTATTAGCTTCACCTGTATGTAAATTTGTTTGTAGGCGACTCATTTGGGTGTGATTTTGACCCACTTTAAAATTTTCTTCAAACTTCGTAGATTTATCGAGGATCGATGACATTATGAAATTATTCGATTCTTTAATTTTCAAAATAAACATTTTATATTATATGAGACATAAGATGTTAAGTCTCCTTTGCCCAGTAATTTCACTAGTTAACAATTTTCTTAATGATACCACACACAAACTGGGAATGAAGTGAATGCCCTCAGGCTCTTTAATTATAAATATTTATTGTACGATTGTAATCCATATTAAAAAAAGCCCGTTGAGTTTCTTGCGCCCGTTCTTCTCAGGTCTGAGGCAGTCTATTTTGAATGGGTGGTAGTTATTGACGTTCAATAAGTGATTTTGAATCCAATTCTGAATAATATTTGAATTTCATAATATCACCTATCAAATGTACCTATTGCAGCGTGACGTCATAGTTCCATCCCCGCTAACACACGTTGGTTATAATCACATGTATCTAATAGTTCTATTAAGCAATTCCAATTAGCACCATTCAGTCCTGGTTAAGGTAAAACGGCATGATAAAGGCATGCGTCAGCGCCTTGTAAGACGGGATGTTTGTCTGTGTGTCCGGAAGAGCGACAAATGAACCAATATTGACACGCGGGTCACAAAGACTCGCCTGTTCAAATGTAAATGTTGCTTTTAAAACGTGCGTGACGTTATTTTTTTATGAAAGTAAGGAACGAGACGAGCAGGACGTTCATCTGATAGTGATTGATACGCCCTGCCCATTACAATGTAGTGCCGCTCAGGAGTCTTGAAAAACCCCAAAAATTCTGAGCAGCACTACAGTTGCGCCCGTCACCTAGAGACATAAGACGTTAAGTCTCATTTGTCCAGTAGTTTCACTAGCTACGGCGCCCTACAGTTCGGAACACAGTGATGCTTAAACATTACTGCTTCACGGCAGAAATAGGCGCCGTTGTGGTACCCATAATCTAGCCGGCATCCTGTGCAAAGGAGCCCCACTGGTGGACTAACTTTTCATTGGTTGTTAGGTTCGATTCTCGATGGTGCTTAATGGCTTAGCATGTATTATTATATAAATTTAAAGGGCAGACAAATCTGAAACCATACATATTCATGAATACCCAATTAAAGGGCCTGCAACGCTCCTGTGAAACCTCCGGTGTTGCATAATCTTCATATCTGCCAGTAGGTATAAGTCAAATTTTCCAGCAATAACTATAATAAGCGTGACGCGAACCCGCAACCTTTCGCGTTCCTTGCGAACGCTCTTCCACTGAGCCAACCGTTCTTATAAATTTTAATAATTAAAACCTGCATGATACAACGCTAGTAGGAACCATGTTCTACTTACTAGCGGCCGCGAGCTAAACCTGCACGATACAACTCTAGTAGCGAAGATGTTCTACTTACTCGCGGCCCTATGTGCTTCTCTAATCTAAACATTTATTCAGTTTAGAGTCGATTCGGATAATAACAGTTGACACGCGAGTAAGGATAAAAGTGTGTTTACATTAATATATCCTTACATGTGTACACAACGTCATTGTACATGAATATTAAAAAATAATTGTAAATACGATGACAGCCAACATAATGCTGCAATATCGCGATACTATCACACAGTACTCCTCGCTACTCACAACACAATTGTGCTCAGATCTTATCTCGTCCAATTGTGGGATGCTGCTAGTCTCAATTCGGAGTCACATAGTTGTTTTGCTCGGTTCGGGAAGCTGCCTGCGATTCCTGTACCTCAATTCTATTTCTGATAAGGGAAGGGGAAGTGTGGTTATCCATTTTTTTTAATGACCATAAGGGACGAGATGAGTAGGACGTTCAACTGATAGTAATTGATAAGCGCTGCCCATTTTAATACATTTTGGGATTATAAAAAAATTACATAAAAAAGTCACCTTGAGACATAAGATGTTAAGTCTCATTTGCCCAGTAATTTTATTAGCTACGGCGCCCTTCAGATCGAAACAGAATAATGCTTAGACATTACTGTTTCACGGCAGAAAAAGGCACCGTTGTGTTACCCATAATCTAGCCGGCATCCTGTGCATAGGAGCCTCCCACTGATAAATATAGGTAGTCTGTAACGACATAGTTTAGAAAATACCGATTCAAAGCTATAATAAAATATCTAATTATAAAACAAAACACGCAATTCAAGTTACGTTTGCAATTTTTTCCTCGTTGTCTCAGTGCGTAGGTGCCCGATTCGATTCGCGTGGGTGTCACAAAAGGTCCAGGTTTTAAATTACTGTTTTCGTAATAAATCAAAATTCATCTGGTTAATTTTGACTTTAGTTTTTTTTGAAGTTTTTAAAATGCATGTTCTTAGATGAAAATTCAAATGATATTGAATAGACGTTACACATATGTCGAGCTGTGTGTCTGCCTGTCCAAACGTGGATTAGATTCCCTACAAAACAATACAATTCAAATTCAAATATTTTATTCAAAATAGGATTCAAAATAACTTATTGAAGTTCAAAAACTACCACTCATTCAAAAAAAGACTGCCTCAGACCTGATAAGAACGGGCGCAATAAACTCAGCGGGCTTTTTTTTTTATAAAAATATGGTTTACAATGTAATATCGTACATTAAACAATTATGATGAAAGAGCCTGAGGGTGTTCGCTTCATTCCCAGTCTGTGGTATCATTAAGAAAATCGTTTATGCTATAGTAACCTTATAACCTAATATTTTCCATTTTTGGATAACTTATGTTAGTTATAAGAATTCGGTTATATGGATCAAATAATAGTTGAGTATCAAAATTATATACTTTTTTTCAAAAGGGTGGCAAAGTATTGTCCTAGTGGAATCACGGACATTTGTTATACCAGAGGACATGGGATGCATTCCCGACCTTGTTATTATAGTTATTGGTAAGATCTTAAAAAGGCTCCATAAAATATACAATTTTTTTATAAAAATAAGGGACGAGACGAGCAGGACGTTGAGTTGATGGTAATTGATACGCCCTGCCCATTACAATGGAGTACCGCACAGGATTATTGAAAAACCCAAAGCCGAGCGGCAACTGCGCTCGTTGCCTTGAGACAAGATTTTAAGCCTCATTTGCCCAGTAATTTCACTAGCTACGCCGCGATTCAGACTGAAACACAGTAATGCTTACACATTACTGCTTAGCCGCATAAATACGCGCCGTTGTGTTACGCATAATCTAACCGGCTACCTATGCAAAGGAGCCTCCCACTTAATGGTAGACAACACATATACATGGGTGGTTAACTGACCATTTCCCAACACGTGGGTCTCTTGCAGTTTGCCCGCCCCTTATACATATAAAAAATACATCAAACAAACCTTGTTAAAATATCGACTATCTTATCACAGTTTATGAAATACAACTCGCTGACACCCAGACAGAAAGACGGACTGTGGAGTATTCTAAAAGGATTTCCACTGAAACCCTTAAAATTATCTCAACACGCAAAAAAGCGTGTGTGTAATTATGTATGCACGCAAAAATCTTAAAAATTATTCATTCCTCATGCAATACTACGTTTGTAGAAAGAACAATATAATAAAAACCTTGCAAAGATGGCTTTGACAATTAACTAATAAATAATGAATACGGCTGTATGGGCTTGAACCCTTTGCCTGTCCTAATAATGGATGAAAAAAAATTACAATCTCATCTATTTTTCATAACGCGCCTAAAGAAGTATAACTTCAAAAACTATAGTGAATTTCGAGACTAAATATCTCGCTATTCTAATGATCCTACATACTTATTATATTATGTATGATAATTAGTCAATTCTAATTGAAAACTTCTTCCATATTTGAAGTCGTTTAGTAAATTTGGTAAACACTTAACGTTAATTATGTATCCATCACAATAAAAACTGTTATATAAATACATAGACAGAGCTTAACACTGCTCTACTGTAGGCCAGCTTGATGTGTTAACTAGCTCTACCAACGTCATGAACTGCCATAAGATATCCCAATTAATAATCACATTTATTTAACTACAGTTAATATTTAAATACTATTTAATATAATTATCACTTTGTCAGATCTTTAGTCAACTTGATTCGTGTAAGTTAGTTGGCACTACAGCTGTGTCAATTAACAGTTGGTAGCATCATCACGGTAGACGGTCGTGCCTTATATAAGCCAGAGCGCTAATTTTGAGTAAGCATCCCAGCGGAAACTCCATAGGGAGTGCCGCTTGCGCCTCTCTCTCCCCAAGAGAAGGTCGCCTTCGATGTAGGCTTAGAGGGCATCTGCCCAAAGCCAACTGCAGGTGGTGTTTAGTGGGTAGGCACCTAGGTTTTCACGTGAGTCCCACATAACCAACGCAGACTTAGGCTGTGTTGGTGGTTAGAGGGTAGCCCATTCCCTTGCTTGGGCGCAAAAAAAAAAAAAAAAAAAAAATTGAGTAAACATTACTTATTGTGAATTCTAAGAGGTAACGCTGCAAAATTGTATTGAGTCAGTTATAATTATAATTATTAGTGGAAATTGTAAAATACAATTTTTTCAATTTTAAGTACTTTTAAATTACTAACCCCTACATGTAATACGTATATTCCCAAATTTCGATAGAACTGTAAAAACATAAATTACCATTCAGTGTCTTTTATCGCGACTTCGTCTGTATATGATTACTACCTGACCCGGCAAACGTTGTTTTGCCATATAAAGTATAATTCACGCGATAGTTTTATAAGTAATAAAATATTGCCTATATTATAGCCTGAACATCATTTTGTTCTATTGTCAATAGTTTTTGCAGCGCACGCAAAAATATGTTTTCGATTTTACACCTTGTGTTACAAAATAGCAATTTTATTACGGATCCCTAATTTTGAAAAAAAAAAAAACATAGCCTATAGCCTTCCTCGATAAATGGACTACCCAACACTGAAAGAATCATTCAAATCGGACCAGTAGTACCAGAGATTAGCGCGTTCAAACAAACAAACAAACAAACAAACACTGCAGCTTTATAATATTTGTACAAATTAGTTTCGCACTTAAACTAAAATTACCTTTTTTTAAAGACCAAGTTTTATTTACAATTCGTTAAATTTTGCCGCAACACCAACAATTGTGTAATTGTTGTACATTTACTTCGCTGAACAAAACAATAAATGCTTTTTTAAATAATATGGCATTTAATTTGTACCAAAACTGGACGTTAACGAAATAACAATAATCGTAACTAGAATTACATTAATTAATTAGATTGTATGAAAATACGCAATTATTTTTATACTTTTTAGCGCATATTATATCTATTGTTTTGGAATAGTGTTTTTGAAGTCGGTTGCTTTTTTGTTAAATTTTTTTTTACATATTTAATTCGACTTTCGCATTTTGATACCAGAATTCACTTGCTTTGTACTTAGTCGAATCTAAATTTTGTTTAAATTCTGTTGCAGTTTAATCGCGTTTCTAAAATATTTAAATAATATATTTATATTTATTCATAACCGCAATGCTCTATCTAGTGATTTCTTGGTTAAAATATAAATATTGTAATCAGACCGGTTTAAGGGTGACTCACACGCGTTTGGCTAAATTATTGATTAGAAAGAAGTGTGTAGGCTCACCTGTACATATAAGGAAACAAATTGGGTACGATTACACACCGAACTCAAACAACATAATAAAATTACAAGGTCCTTTTTTACTAAGTTATGAGGTTTTATTTATAATATAGTTCGTTAATTTGTTAAGTGGTATTAAAAATATATTTCATTTGGAACAACTTAGGCTTAGGAATGTTATTTGGCGCTATAGTCTAAAAAAGTAACATTTTTGAAAATCTACTTAAAATACTTCTAAAAATACTACAGTTCAGTTTTTTGACATGTTTATCATCATTTCTTTATCTAAATTATTGTAGTTTCGATTACGAAAAAAAATTTCTATAGATTTATTTTTTGAATAATAGAGAGAGACATAGGATGTTTAGTCTCTTTTGCCCAGTAATTTCACTAGCTATGGCGCCCTTCAGACCGAAACACAGTAATGTTTACACATTACTGGTTCACGGCAGAAATAGGCGCCGTTGTGGTACCCATAATCTAGTCGGCTTGCTTTGCAAAGGAGCCTCCCAATGGTAAAGATACTTGATAAAGATGCATTTCGCAAATGAGACTTGACATCTTATGCCTCAAGGTGACAAGCGCAATTGTAGTGCCACTCCGAATTTTTGGGTTTTTCAATCATCTTGACCGGCACTGCATTGTAATGGGCAGGGCGTATCAATTACCGTCAGCTGTCTCGTCCCTTATTGTCTTAAAAAAGATCGTATAAGCATATTTGTGTTTGTACATTCGAAATTCAAAACTGATATATATATAATTTTTAATATTATTTTATTAAAAGATGTTGGTACATGAAAACTGGTAGGTTTGGTGCATATTTTAGAATTCCTAGGTCAAACAAAGAATATCAAAACAAAGTTACTTTCAAATAGGAAAATATTCAGTGGCTACAAACCTGGAATCTTGAAACGAATACTCACAAGGCATTAGCACACCTCTTTTGCCAATTCAAAATAAACTTGGTATAAAGTTATACCGGAGTATAAACCAAGAATATGCAAAATGTTTACAAATAGACATTTTGCTTATGATTTGTTTATTCGGACGTATAACGTTTTCCGCGTATATTTTCTAGGCTGGCTGACATTTGGAAAACTTCAGAATTATCATTGTATACACAGTGTTGTCAGCGATATAGTTAATATTTTGCATATTCTTGGTTTATTCTCAAGTATAACTTATAAGTTTATTTGTAAGGCGTTAATGTTTTGGAAAACCTATATGATTTCTGGTAGACACGGTACTTAACCTTTTTTGGTACACCGTTTTCCAGACAAGTGACAGACACTTTACGAGTGAAGATGGCGTACAGCATGGTTGTGTATAAGGAGGAGGGAAAGAAATGTTTTAGGGTTTCAGGGCAAGTATAAGGTATTGTTTTGAAGCTGGAACAATAAGATCTGCTAGGTCTTTTTTGAAAATTTTTTACCGACACTATATACTCTTAGCTGCACCGTAAAATGCATAGAGGCTTCGTATGATAATATGTAAAAGTATCTTCTAAGAAAATCATTTTTGATGAGCCCGTTGGTCAAGACATAACTTACCGCTTTAGATAATTTAAACGTCTAGAATTCTTGCTGCTAGACAACCAATGGAAACAGGCCAGGTTTATTACAGTAGTTTGCGAGACAAGCTACGTCTTATACTCGCGATTAGTATGTCACTTTGTGTTAGTTTGCGTGCGTTGCTTAAAATAGGGGTCAACTGTTAACCTCATTTTTTTTTCGTTTTTTCGGCTGTCACATTCTATCTAGACTTATAAATGATCTAAGCTTAACGCTTATCATGCTTAACTTCAGATTTTCGCTTATAGTTCTTATAGTAAGAGTGTGCGGACAGAGGATATCATTTAACAGAAGGTGGACCCGTACGCTCTTCCATAAAAAAATTGGTCGTGTTTCAACTTATTTCATTACAATTGAAGCCAAATTGGTACAATATAAATTAATAACAAAAGATTAACCCAGATAGAACTACCGACCGCAGACATAAATAACGCAACAGTAGACAGCGCATTATCGTGTGGGTCGCCTTTAACGTCGCTTCTAATTTTTATGTATGACTATTGCGAAATTATGGTGACAATTGTGAATGAACTGATGGTTGCCGTTCGTTGGGTCACTGCGAAATAATTGCTGTATGTCGGGATGCTTGATAAATATTATTATACATAATAGCTTTAAGGGTAAATGTATACACTTCTATAATAAAGTCCCAGCCACTGTTCAGGCATTATCTATAAATAAAATTAAATGTTTTATAAAAAAATGGCTCTGTATTACTCCAGCTATAGAAATAACTGTAAGATATTGTATATTTTTATTAAAAAGAACGCAAAAAAAGAATGCTGGGAGAGTTTCTTGCGCCGCTTCTTCTCTCTCAGAGCGCCATTTGTTTCCGAAGCGGTAGTAGTATAAGAAATGACATCAAAAAGAATTCTAAAGGAATCAATTTTGAGAAAATAAATGCCTTTTTATGGCTTTTATAATCAATAGAATAGGAGGATAAAAATTTCATTACAAACTAACAGAACCATTAGAAAGAACGTGATCACTGACTGACATAGTCTATATTACATTTTCTGAAAAAAAATAGGGATCCCTTATAAAAATTACTGTACTTTCCCGGGGCATAAAAAGAATAGGGGAGTCCCAGGCCCATGGGTGTCGTAGGAGGCGACTAAAGGCTTTTTAGAAGTGGGAGAGTCACGCTGCCGTCTTTTGACGTCAGCACAGACTCGTCCGGGTTAATTACCACACTCGCACAGAATACCGGCGTGAAGTAGTGGCCTAGTGCCGTGCCCTATGTTTCGCATGGGTTAGTGTCGAGGACCGGTGGCCATTATCATTATTATTATTGTGCGTTAGAATATCGTTTGATTGTCACTGTGGCCACCCGCTCCACGTGAGCTCCCGCTAAGTGGCAAGCGTGAAACGTAAAGAGGCTCCACAAGTGGGTGTTAACAATCGACGACTCACGCTAACTGGTAAACAACCACCACGATACACATAAAACAATTACATTTCCTACCAGCTTACTTATCACGTTTGACCCAAGTCATGAACCGAGCGATATTTGATTTAATTTCGCTGCTTTATGAGCTCTGTTAATAAAAATCTAAAGAAAGGTATAAATTAAAAGTAATTCACACACACACAACCACACACGCACAATTACCATGTCTTATTATAAATATTGTAAGTCATTTATTAGAAGTAAGTTCTACAATAGTATTATTATAATCTAACTTAAGTTCTGTGAATTTTGTGATGTATTAAATAAATATGGAATTAATGTTCTAAATATTGTTAAAGAATATTGTTATACTCATTTGAATGCTATTGTAACTTTTGTATGTCATCCTGACTTACACTAAATAACTTATAAAGTTGTACAGTGAATAAAGATTTTTTGACTTTGACTTTGAATAAATAAATCCCCACCACGTTTGAAATTGTCAAATCTGTTTGAAATTGTCAAATTCATATGTGTTTATTAGACGCTTTTAGGGTTAACGATAACATCGAGAGGAAAACTACTTTTAAAAACAGTTAATCAACTTGCACTTGGCCTACTTAATTATATTAATCTTTTCTCAGTAGCTAGTAAGTAAGTAAGGAAATTATGACTTAGCTTTCTATTCAAACTCTGAAAAATTTAAAGAACCGTAACATCTTAGACGATTCATTCATTGAGGAAGCGCAAGAATGGACTTAGTTTTATATCGTCGCCTACTAACTGTTCTTAATTATATTTGTCACAAGCCGTACACTATACTGTACACATTCGATATTACGTACAGTAAAAGCTCCATATTCGCTCTTCCTTTACTTGCGGTTTCTAAAAAAAATACGACCCAATTCCTTTATTCGCGTCTAAAGATTTCTTTATTCACGGATCTAATCGGCACATCAATACATATTTATTAATAAAAATAGTTCCAATAGGTATCCAACCCAATATCCTTTATAGACGCATCGCCAAATCGACTAATAAGCAAGTAAAATAGACCTTAATTCAACCAATTAAGGAGCTTTAAAAACTGCCAAGCAAGAAATAATTACAAAATTCTTTAAACCATTACCTTAGCCTGAAGACAATCACTTATATTAATTTATAAAAAAATATTGTCAAAAACTTAAATGTAATTGATTTTTTTATATATTTGTCATTTCTTCTTTCTTCATTTTGTCATCTACGAACATATGTTCTATATAAATTACCGTTCCACATATTCACGGTTTCTGTATTTGCAGAATATTTACGGAACATATACCCCGCGAATTAAGAGCTTATACATTAAGTCCCTCAAATGTATAAGTTAGGTACATCACTGTATAATCGCTACCGCTTACACAATACACCACTCGGCGATAGTTCACGCTTAAATACCTAAATCCTTGTTCCCAGGCTGCGCCGGCCCCCACATTATATATCCGTGGCTTGTGTACATTTACAATCTTCACAAGTTAACAACCAATCACCGGAAGAATGTTTAATGACGTCACAAAGGGTTTGTTTTCGGCCGAATCCACCAAAACTTTGGAGTCGTTACTTCGGTATTACTTATAAGACATTTATTCTTAATTTTAGATGTATCAGAGGAAAAAAGCATATGAGCTGATAGTGAGTAGGTTATTACCGCAGATCTGATGTCCTGTCAGATATAACTAAAACAATGCACGCACTGAGTCTGAAACCTGGTTAGTATTGCAAAGTTTTAATAAAGGATGTCGTGCAAAGGTCATACATTTTTACAGTTTATATATATAATGAAAGTGGTCTTTGTTTGAGGCTCCTAAACCACTGATCGTATCGATAGGAAATATCCACCGTTCGTTGCGAAATTTATCCTAGATAGTTTATGGCTACTTATTTTTTTATTGTATTTGTAATATGATTAAAAAAATCATTTATTTCCTTTTAAAAATCGCCCAGCGAAGCGTAGCGGAACGGCTAGTAGAAATTATATAAAATATTTGATGGATCATAGTTGTGTATGTACCATTTCGAATATATGTAATAATAATAATAATCTTTATTTGCATTTGAATAAGGTCAGTTTTACAATCGGTCTTACTTAATTAAGATTACGTTTCTCTTATTCTACCTACAAGGCATGCAAAATATATGTAGTATAACATTTTATTTCATACAAAATTGAATCTAACCATTAAGTATTATACACTTAGCAATACAATTATAATTCTAATAAAATAGTAATATTCATGTCAGATTTATATGTCGAATTTCCTTAAATTTAAATAGTCATTTATTGAATAAAAACATTTTTTTAGTAGCCATGTTGTTAATCTATTCTTAAGTCATAATGTCATGTCTTTTAAATGGTCGGGTAACTTATTATATATTTTTATCGCCATGTAATGAACATTTTCTTGGCAGACTGGCTTTACAGTTGCATGGTGGATTAACAACATACATTCCAAAATAATAATTAAGTTTGTTATGCGATGGTGGGATTCAAACAGCTCTTTGAAAAATTGCGTGATAGATATAAGACACACAATAAAGGGACTTGTCCTACCCAAATAACATGTCATCAAGCCATTCTTATGAACAGCGAAAGGCTTGGGATTGATTCAAGCGGTAAAATGGTTCGAGCTGATATTGAGGTTAACCAAACCAGAGACTAAAGCAATACTCCTTTTGTAACCAGGCTTAGAAGCAGTATTGCTCTTATTATCTGATCATAGAGACCCAAGAATTCACATTCGCATAAGAGTGATGATACAAGAAAATAATGGGGTTAGGCATAAAAGGCATTTATTTTCTCAAAATTGATTCCTTTAGAATTCTTTTTGATGTCATTTCTAATAACTACTAGATACTACTACCGCTTCGGAAACAAATGGCGCTCTGAGAGAGAAGAAGCGGCGCAAGAAACTCTCCCAGCATTCTTTTTTTTGCGCTCTTTTCAATAAAAATATACAATATTGTACAGTCATTTCTATCGCTATAAAATAATCACAATCTAGTCCCAGGCTGTCCGATCATTTAGATATTCAGCAGTGGAGTAATAGGATTTACGACAGAGCCATTTTTTTTATAAAACATTTAAATTTATTTATAGGTAATGCCTGAACAGTGGCTGGGACTTTATTATAGAAGTGTATACATTTACCCTTAAAGCTATTATGTATCTTATGAAGCCTATTAGAATTAGTTACAAGCAATCCCTTATTTCTAGTGTTATAATAATGAAAATCACTATTAAGAGCAAAAGAGAGAGAGTTTTCGTGCGACTTGTGTAAACTGCACACGTTGGACAGTGAGTTAAACTAATGCACAGGCGAAAAACTACATATTTTACGAATATTGCATTACGCTATAAACGCTGATCCTAAGCTGGTTGTGACTTGCATATTATGTTCCCCCCGCGCCTGCCGCCAATGAGACCCCATCTTTGTTTAGTGCGCACTTATACGACAGTGAATTCAAACTCATACATGTAGATGCTGCCATAATCAAATGAAAAGATATAGAATTTGAATCCCATAATCTTTCACCGAAACTTCATTTTCCATAATTTCAACGACTGTCTTACGAATTTTCGATCAGGTTCACGTGTCCTGACGCGAGTTTAACATTTTATACCCATCCCAAAAAAACAATAATACATGCATGGATAAAGATTACTTCACTTAAATCATTTCCCAAGACAGTAATTTTTGAGAGCCCAAATGTGTTTAATGGACACGACGAAGTATTGATCCATCAAAGTGGAGACATCATCAAGCAATGGCACCCAGCCAGGTCCTATACAATTATGACCACTCTCATAACTCAGACTCCGTATTACGGCCCGTTCCTACATAAAGCCTTCAATCAACTTTACGTTTATTGATTTTGATTATCAACCCTAAATTGATTTCATGAAACATCAAAATTAATTACCCGTAGTGATTTATGTAATGTGTTTGTTCGCGTTCGATGTGAATATATAATAAAGTACAATATTTGTGCCGAGAAACTGATAAGCGCTGGCAATTAATTATAATCTTAGATAATTTATACGTGAAAAAAAATTGAAAACCAAATTTATTGACGATGCGGGATTCGAATCCACAACCTACGCGTTCCGTACGTGAGATCTTCCAACTGAGCAAACCGTTCGAGTGACGTATCGTCATAAAATCTCTCAGGTTGTGGCTTCAATGGAAGAGTACTCGCCCGGAATGCGAGAGGTCGTTGGTTCGAGTTCCGCATCGTTCATCAAATTATCCTTTCAAATTTGATTTGTGCATTAATCCTAGAAGTGACGGTTATCATTTTAAAAACAGAACATATTGTTTAGATTTGCAAGCGCGCCATCTCAAGTCAATTTCCTAATATTCAAATTTAGCTAAAATTATGAGTTTAGTGTGCGTGAAAAGCTATGTCTTACACTTACGATTTGTGTTAGTTTGCGTGCATTGCTCAAAATATAGGTTACTTTCAACCTCAATTTTATTCGACGTTTTCACAGCTGTCACAGTCTTTCTAGACATATAAATGATCTAAGGTCATAATATCATCCAAGCTACATTCCAACACTGTAGTGTTTCCAATGTACTTGGAGGCCTGAACGACGGTAAGGGAAAGCTATGGATAGAAAGAGAAAGACTGTGTGCAATGAGGCGACTGAAAGAGAAGGGAGACCATTAACTGACTTTTGTTCGCAGTTGTTTTCCTTAGTATGTGGACAAGGTCTAACACTAACACGTGCTGATAAATTGTGTAATTTGTAATCATAGAACGATACATACATACAATTACGATTAATTTCCAGAGGGGTGAAAATGGATTGCGGATATCCATTGGCTCACCTCGTGACTTACTTGCCTACTAACCTGAACAGTTTTATAAATACAAGCACTTTATTTGAATTAAAATATAGATCATCGTTCATGAATATCAACCACTCGCTAATAATCACATTAACACAAGGAACAAACATAAACTTGTTATGCCTACTACTCGGTTGGGTCGAGTTAGTAAGTCTTTTGTTATGATCTGATACGATCCCAGAAAATGTACAAAACAAATGTGTTACGAAATTTAAAAGAATTGTCAAATAACGTTTGTGTGGGAAAGGTTATTATAGCATAAACGATTTTCTTAATGACACCACAGACTGGGAATAAAGCGAACACCCTCAGGCTCTTTAATTATAAATGTTTATTGTACGATATCACATTGTAATCCATATTTTATATAAAAAAAAGCCCGCTGAGTTTCTTGCGCCCATTCTTCTCAGGTCTGAGGCAGTCTCTTTTGAATGGGTGATAGTTTTTGACGTTCAATAAGTGATTTTAAATCCTATTTTGAATAAAAATATTTGAATTTGAATTATGCAATTAAATATTTTGTGCTAGTGGTAACAGATGAACGCCAGATATACCACGAATATATGAATACTTTGCGGTATTATACCGACTATTGAGAACTATTCGCCTGTAAAGCGAATCACTGCAATGAGCGCCCCTCTTATCCGGCACTACCGTAACGATGTTCGCCGGAGTGATCATGTCGCCTTTATACGTGTTCAAAATTTCATTTCAATTGGGCTAACGGTTCTCGAGTTTTAGGTGAACATACAACACACATATATTATTTTATATATATAGACAATATGATGTCTTCTTTGATTTTCCTGAAATGTTTTTAAGGTGTCAAATAAAAACAAATAGTATTTTGTTGCGGCCTACTTTTTATCGGGTGATCAAGGACCGAAAAAATGAATAAAACGAGTGGTCAATAATTTTATTATAAATAAAGGTTATTATCTAAATAATATGTTGTATAAGTAATGTGAAAGCCATCACTCAGATATTCTTTAAAACCAGGCTCTTCCTGATTTGCCCAGAATCCACTTCAGCCCACAACATACAATGTTCATCTTCCGTTATGTGTTACGGTGTTGCTTCATTGATATTTTAATACTAAGTGCGTCAACCAACATGAAATTATTGATTTACTCAAATTATAGATGATGTTCAGTTCCGTTATATAATATTTCCTGTTTACATACTACCTTCAAAAATGTCTTTTTGGTACGAAATGGTAATGACAACATTTTTCTTGTTTCATTTACCTTCTGGTGACGGTTATAGATTATTCTAACACAATAAATATTTATTTTGTACCAAAATTTATCAACGATGCGGGACTGCGTCTCTCGGGTTCCGTCCGAGCGCTCTTACCAACAGAGCCAACCGCCCGAGTGCCGCATTGACCGTAAATCTTAGTATGTCTTGTTCAACTCTCAGGTTGTCTCTATCTAACACTAAAATTTGAGTTATGAGCACAGAGTACTTTTAGTGATACTTGAAACTTATGAGTACGTAGTTATTCGAAGATATGACAGTGGATGCTATGGGTACCATACCCAAGAGGCAAGAGGCAAGATGTATCAAAGCTTTATAATGTAATTTAATAAAAAAAAGACAATTCACTTCATCACGTGAACAAAAATGGAGGTTACGCTGTGAATGATTACAGACAGAGAAACAGAATTACTTTCAAATTTATTATAGTAACTAGCAAATGATTTGAGTTTTCTTTAGTGTTAATTCCGCCACGAGGCACGAGACTCTTTATTTTGGCGAGACAACACGTCCTGAGGATGCCTCGAGTAGAGTCGAAACACGTGTCGAATTGTTTAAAGAAAAATATTGGCGGAATTAACACTTAAGAAAACACAAATCGTTTGTATAATTATGGATTTTCGCAAAGTAACGCCTACTTCAATATTTTTTTTTATAGTAACTTAAAAAGTAAATTTAAAAGTAAAAGTAGCTTAAAAAAAATATAATTATATTATTTAAATTTTTATGTTTATAATTATATGGGTAACTTCGACTAGCTTACAATCATAACTTGTGAAATAATAAAAAAAAATTATGGCTATTTAAAAGTTTCCACTGTATAATTATATATTTATTACACATATTAACCTCTCGCGTTCAATGCGAGTGCTCTTCCAACTGAGCTAACCGTTCGAGTGACGTATCGTTGATAAAATCTTGTATGCCTTGTTCAACACTCAGGTTGTGACTTCATCTACAGGATATACTTTACAGTTGATAACCTGCTCGCGAGAGTTCACAGGTTCGAGTCGCATATCGTTCATAAAATATCAAATTTTATTGGTGTATTAATCCCAAAACTGAGGGTTATCACTTTAAAACATAACAAATTGTTTAGATTAATAGAATAATGTGTAACCTGTTAATATTATATTGTTTTAGTTATTATACTTAGTAATTATCTAATATATAAAATTCTCGTGTCCATGGTGTTAAACATTGAACTCCTCCGAAACGGCTTGACCGATTCTCATGAAATTTTGAGTGCATATTGGGTAGGTCTGAGAATTGGACAACATCTATTTTTCATCCCCCTAAATGTTAAGGGTGGTCCACAGGAAATTGTATTTTTTTATTTTATTGACATTTTTTTTTAAATTTGTATTATGAGTCAGCATTAAAAAATACATACAACTTCAAATTTTCACCCATCTATGATCAACAGTTACTTTTGTATTGCGATTTTAATATCGGCAATACAACGTTTGCTGGGTCAGCTAGTAATATTATATAATCTTATTAACATCACTTTATTATGAAGTTGGTAGTTTCGTATTATTAGGTTGGTAGTATTGTAACTGTTAGGAATTGCTCTCAGCTATTGGGCACTTCTTCAAAGGGGTCGGACGTCGTGTCACCCGACTGCCCTAGTATTCTATATAATTTAGTGTTACTATGTATTTAGTAGTAATGATAGTGAAATTATTGAATAAGTATATATTCTATTATATATAGACGTGTTTTATTATAGTATAAAATATAAATATGTTCGGATGGCTGTGTTTAATTCAGTGGTGAATCACGCATGCGCAATAAGTAGAGACGAACAAAAATACCAACCGTTTGGGGTCAAAGACGTCTTGTTATTACAATTTTGCGTAATAAAACTGTTTATACACAGTTCAATCTGTAATATATTTTTATTTTTCATGTATATTAATATTGATATAAATATCCATATAGCCCAGTGGTTAGTGACACTGGCTACTGAGCTAAAGGTCCTGGGTTTGGAACCTGGTAGGTGCTAAAATTTGATGAATATGGGTGTTTTATATGTATTTATGTATGTTTATTGTATTAAATATATCGTTATTACCCATAGAATTTGGGGCTAAACAATATAGTATGTAAAGTGTTAAATTATTATTATTACTAGCTGACCCGGCAAACGTTGTTTTGCCATATAAAGTATAATTCACGCGATAGTTTTATAAATAATAAATAGCCTATATGTTATTCTGGTGTGTAAGCTATACTATTGTAAAGTTTCATCAAAATCCAATCAGTAGTTTTTGCGTTAAAGAAGTTCAAACATACATCCAGACATACAAACTTTCACATTTATAAAATTAATAATATTAATAGGATTATCAATGACGTTCTATACTATAAACTTATAATACTACAATGACATAACTATCCTCACATAAGAACCTAGCTGTGAGAAAGAGAAAGAATAGATAAAGACATTAAAACCAATTTGAAACAATTTAGTGTCCATTCGTCTCCTGTCAAATTTGACCACGTTTTATTTTAGTGTTTTTATCGTTATTGTTCTGTGATTTAACGGATATTTATTTAATAAATATAATGGTGTCGTGTTCTGTATTCGATTGTAATGTTACACATAGCAACAATCAAAATAATTAATCATTTCACAGCTAAATACTGACTCTTCTATAGTGTTTTCGTGATGTTTATTTTCGTAGAACAGATTATGCACTTAAATACTATATATAACATTTGATATACGCAGTAAACACTATTTTCTAAAGATTTAATTAATAATATATTATTATATTATTATTATATCTAATGTCAACTAGTTTTACGGCATTAGACGACCTGTATAGCCGAGTGGTTAGCGATCCTACCTACTAGGCTAGAGGTCCCTCGTTGCAAGCATTTATGTGATGAATATGGATGTTAAAAGGCATAAAAGGCATTTATTTTCTCAAAATTGATTCCTTTAGAATTATTTTTGATGTCTACTACCGCTTACTACTACCGCTTCGGAAACAAATGGCGCTCTGTTGTCTGTTTGTTTCCGAGTTATGGATGTTTAAATGTATTTATGTATGTTTACATGAATTTATGTATGTTTAAGTAAGTATATTGTATTAAATATATCATTGTCTTGTAACCCATAACACAGGCTATATATGCTTAACTTGGGGCAAGATTGTTTGTGTAAAAAGTGTGTCAATATTATTATTATTATTATATTCCTTAGGAACATCCTGATGATGTAGTAACAAAGATGAACTCCGTGGATGTACATACAGATTATAGTAGCTAGAAACGTGACCAATATATAAATAACATGACTTATATGATCGTCACAATCATATCACATTTCAGTGTTATAAGCGTTCGTTATTAAATTTTGAGATTGAAAATTCCGACCATTGTTATTTATTTACTAATACGGCTTTACTCACGATTTGTCTGTGTGGGTACCAATTAGTTTCAGACCACTCGGAGGTACTTCATCAGGGTGAGTGTGGTGGGTTCGCGATAACGTCCCACCTCTTACTGCGGACTTGTGCTCGTAGTGCGTGGCTGGACATGATGTGATAACGAGCACGGTATCACTGACACTGTATCACTATTGGTGTCTACGGATGCACAAAATGTAATGCTGCAAAAAAAACCTGTTCAGCTCCAATATTTGCATATTAGAAAATTGACTTGAGATGTCGCTCTTGCAAACCTAAGCAATTATCGACCGAATAGGACGGAATCCGAGAGGTAACAGGTTCGAGTCCCACATCGTTCATAAATTTTGGTTACAAATTTAATTTAAATAATCAATCTTAGAAGTGAGAGATATCACTTTAAAAATAACAAGTTGTCTACCTAGAATTGTTGATTTACCACCATTGCTGTTCGGCCAAACGTAATGTAACGTTGGAATCTATTTTGATGAAACTTAGAGCGCCTTCGCACTTTGTCTGATCCGAATCCGATCCGTGTCCGGGAAAACACGGTCCGGCGTATTCGTATAACTATTTCTAACGGTTAACGGAAATAAATCGGATGACGGAAGCCGGATCTAGTGCGTAACTACCACAGAAATAGTTCTACCACTACTTCGGACCGTTTTTTCATGGATACGGATCGGATTTGAGTCGGACGTAGTGCGAAAGCGCTCTTACTAATCAACGAGTGAGAAAAATGACACAACTTAAAAGCAATTATTTATTAATTCAGTGACCGAAACTAATAAATAACAATTATATCACAGTATATACAAGCAACCCTTTCAGTTAATTAAGCAAATTGGTTTGTGAAAAGAATTCATTCATGAACAAAAAAAAGTTGAATGTGTAGATTAATGGCAATAGCGGGGATATAACAATTAACTCATAATTAACTCTCTTAATTAAATAAAAGCTAAAAACGTAGCGTCCCGCTGTGAGCATCCGACTTTTAAATACTAACTATAAAGTCCCTTTCACACAGACGTACGCGATTCTACACGGACGCATTTGTTTCTTTACTAGTACAAATCTTACAGCGTGCATGTTTCTTAAATTAATGAGGTATTTTATTTCTCAAACAGGTAATTATTTTAATAAAGATTTGTTATCATCGACGACAAAATTATGTTTTAAAAAAATTAATTATATAACATTTTTTATGTTTTTATCACAACACGTAAGGTGATTACGATGGTTGACATCATTATAAATTTCAAAATATTCACACTAAAATGTGGTAGTGGCATCGTTGGAAAATGTGTCGTCATATTCTTATCTTACAGAAAAAAATTTTAATCGATACTTATAAGAAAATTATCCACTCTCCAAAGCAGCACTTTAATACTTGCTTTAAATGATTTTTATACCCCATAACGAAGAATACATATACAAATTCCAATATTTGTTGTCTACAATTCTTTCCTTTGCCTCAATTTCCTCCTCCAATATATTCGTAAAACAAGTATATGTCCTGCTACGTAGCTATTATGCAGATAGTCTGCACCGCATTTCTGTGTGCGAAAGCCTTTATATTAAGTAATTACTTTTGTATTTCTTAAAACTGTGCTGAACTGTTTTGTCCAATAATTAAATATAAAAATAGTTTTCAACACATTATTGATAAAATTTTTGTGTTACGTTCTATTTATTTTAATAAAAAATAATATGTCAATTATCAAATCTGTTTTAGCAATTTATTTAATATTTTTTTAGAATAGGACAAACTGTTAGAAATCTGATACGTAAAGACTGTATGTAAAGTGATCACCATCGCCAACGCTATAACGGTAGATGCACTTTGATTTATTAATGTGTGGGTTAGCTTAAAATTACTAGCTCAAATATTTTTATTCAAAACAGGATGTGACATCACTTATTGAAAATCAAAAACTATCACCTATTACAAAAAAAATCCTCAGACCTGAGAAGAATGGGCGCAACATACTCAGCGGACTTTTTTTGATCAAATAATATGTTTATACATAGTATTGAAATAAAACAATTAAACAAAACAAATATTGAACAATTAAACTTATTGTTTTATAGCCTGAGGGCGGTCGCTCCATTCCTAATCTATGGCATCATTAAGAAAGTTATTTATGTTATAGTAACCTTTACCACACAAACGTTTATAAACAATTCTTTTGAATATCGTAATACATTTGTTTTGAATATTTTCTCGGGACTTGTTGTAAAAGCATATACATCGCCCCACAAAAGACTTACTAACTCGACTTAGCCGGGTAGTGGGCATTATAAGTTAATGTCTGTTCCTGGTGTTAACATTATGGTTATGACACTCTCTAGCAAATTCATTTAATTTAATATTCAAAATACTAATGGCTGGCGTGGCTGACTGTTTATGACTTGCCAATCAAAATCTGTTACAGAAACAATATAATCGCTGTTTGGTCGTTAGAGTAGATGAAGAAAATTATAGAGGAAAGGTGACATATTCCAGTCAGATTTAGGGATACATTTGTTTCCGATGCGGTAGTAGTGTCTAGTATATTAGAAATGACATAAAAATAATTCTAAAGGAATCTAATTTGAGAAAATAAATGCCTTTCAAGCCTTTCAATGAAATTATCTGACTACCCTCTGCGAGACAGTGTATGTAGTTCTTCGACTATCAAATACAGTTATTAATTAAATTATGAAAATCAAAAAAAAAATGAAAAGGTTCAAACCTTGAATACTGGAATGTTTTTCATAAGAATAAGACACTAATCTACAAAAAAAATTATAATAGTACATACTTCATGTTGACAGCAAGAGCCATAAAGCATCAGAACTCAAAGCATATTGTTTTATATATGAGATTGATTGTATTTTATGATGCCAATATCATCGTAAAAGTAGGCAATTTGAACGCAAAGACAAAACAATTCAAAAATTGTATAAGGCCAATCGTACACGGGTTGACTCAAGTTCGAATTAAATTGTAACAGTTGCATTTCGTTCGATGAGAGAGACATGAAAAAATTGAGATTATTTTTATCATTATGTTTGTAGTCTGCTAGGTCTAGTTTCAAGATGTACCTATGATTTTTGAATATATTAATTAAAATGTTACAAGCTTAGATCGTGTACTGGTCTCCGTTGTGCTACAAATAGTTACCGCACTACCTAAGAACAATAGCTTTTTTATTACGGCAACTATTAGATGCTTGTGTGCGTGGCATCTTGACACTCAATGGCATCTTTCAAATTTTGTAACAAACGCTTCGTGTTATTTTATGTTGAAATTAATAAAATACAAAATACTTACTGATGAGATATGATCCCACTGTCTTTTTTATTTCTTGTAGTATTATAGCACGTCAACGTGACACGTTGTTCGAGACTGGCTCGAGTATTCCCATTTGGGTGTACCAAGTAAAATTTGCCGCACTTTGCGAATACACCTGCGGTATTTAGTTAGAGCGTAATAGATTAATTTATATCAAGTGGATAAGCCACGTTTGCAACGAATTATTAACATAATATTAATTATTTGCAACGTGAATATATGAATTTAAGAACAAAAGATATGGGAAGCATTTAGGTATTTACATAATATACATTATATATCGAAGTTTTTAAAGGTATTTTACACGTATGAGTTCAATCAAATTACAATGTCAGTCCTAAATAAATTCGCTCTCCACAGTCGCTTCGTGTTCGGCGAGCATTATACTTCTTGCATTAATAAATCGAATTTTCGAGGTACCCGCCATAAATATGCAGAAGCTATCCAAAATGCGTCCAGTATTTATACCATTTACTGAAATGTTTGGATAATTGCGTCGTTTGCCGCTCTCATTGCGGCACAAAAAACTGTAGAGTAGCCCCAATGTGAAATATTTTGAGATACGCCCGTTTACATAATATTACACTTGCGTCGGAATTCGTGGTTTACATAATATATTGTACATCTAAATACGTTGTTTTTGTACGTTTGTCTGCTAATGTAGAATTGGATTGACTGGAATTAATATTGAAAAGACAATTATTCGATTTAAAGTCACCGTATAGGAACCTACATATATGGATAATGGAACCATCATTATGATAATAATTATCAGAAATAGTTCAGATTTTATATATAATACTCTACTGTCGGAGGCTCCTTTACACAGGATGCCGGCTAGATTATGGATACCACAACGGCGCCTGTTTCTGCCGTGAAGCAGTAATGTGTACGAATTAT
>CATIXQ010000021.1:4373669-4402250 GCA_949711755.1 Leptidea juvernica | reverse complement strand
CTTCTCGAGAACCAAACTATAAAAAAATTTCAAGACCGCCGGTGCAGTTTCTTACATTAATTCTAGGCCTTATGTTTTATTATTATTATTAGGGTCTGACCGACAAGGATGGCTTCATTAAGGTGGAGCGGAAGAAGAGGAGACCTCCTAGTCATAACCAATGTGGCTCAGCACCGATAGGACAGAACCAGCTCCTGCGTCCCGTAATCCCAGCGACGTATATCTACGTCTCTCGCTTTCACCACACCACCAAGGCCTCCGACATTGTTCAGTAGGTACTTGGTGGAGAAGACAAGGTTCCGGTTGGGGGTCGAAAAGTTGGTGACGCGTCACGCAGTAGACTTCAACTCTTTTGTTGTTCGCGTCCCGACAGAACATATATCAACCTTCCTGGACGTGCAGCTGTGGCCGAAGGTGGTCGTGTTCCGCAAGTATCGCGGACGTCGCCGACCGCCGGAAGCTACCGAACCCGTGCCTCACATCGCCGCGAAAATGTGACGTAGATTTAAGTTATATATCATATGTATGTTAGACTATAAGGTATTTATTTTATAGGCCTGAAATAAGGGAATTATTATTTATAATTCAGTGTCCGGACCCTACCTAAAACTACTTGCCGACCCCTGGTTTAGGTTATTACGAATGAAGTCACACGAACGACCGAACACTCGCTTCGTATTGAATCGTTTATTCGTATTTTAATATTCATTAGCAGGTTGTATAAGATATTAATCATGTCCACCCCGGCGGCCGGTCAAAATTGATTTTTAATGGTTTCAAGCGAATTTTTTTCGAGTAAATCACTTGAGATGTGAAATTGAAAAGTTTATTAAGTGATTACTTTTTATTGGACGTTGGGAAACGAAAATATTTCAGTTCAGAGGCTAAATGTTGTTTTAATAATTCATAAATTATTGCTTGTGTACACGGAGAGGAATAAGACTAAAGAAAAACGATTATTTCAGTAATATCTTTGAAAATCAAATTTATTTAACCCCGATCTATAACGCTGGTAAGTTGTACTAATAATTATTTATGGATAACTTATATTTCACCCCGACTACAGCTATAAAACTGTATGATATTATAAGCATGAAGTACCTAGAACCTTTTACTAGTGCGAGGCTCCTTTTGCACAGGATTCCGGCTAGATTATGGGTACCACAACGGCGCCTATTTCTACCATGAAGCAGTTATGTGTAAACATTAATGTGCTTCGGTCTGAAGGGCGCCGTGGCTAGTGAAATTACTGGGCAAATGAGACTAAACATCTTATGTCTCAAGGTGACGAGTGAAATTGTAATGCCGCTCAGAATTTGGGGTTTTTCAATAATCCTGAGCGGCATTGCATTGTAATGGGCAGGGCGTATCAATTACCATCAGCTGAAAGTCCTGCTTGTCTCGTTCCTTATTTTCATATAGAAAAAAACAACAAGAACCGCGTTATAGCGAGCATTTCCTCTATTCGCTTAACTTTTCTATCTTGCTGTATCTCCGTAAGAGAAGCTTATCTATCTCGTATCCTTTGTTTGGCTATTCGCTAGTATATTGTATTTCTATTGCCGTAACCAAAAAAAAAATGGAGGAGGCCTTAACCCAAAGAGGGGCCCATACTACTAATTAAACATTTAAGAAATAGAAAAAAAATACTAACATAAAACTATTCTCTTTTTAAGTTCTTATAATATTAGGCTTAAGTTAAATTAAGTTTACTAACAATAATTATAAGTTTGTTTTAATTTTTAAATTAAGCTTAACTTAATTATGTAGTTTAGTATGGGAATAAAAGGCTTTTTTATTTTATAGAGCCGTAACCGTAACGGAATCTTCGTTCGTTCACCAAGCTATTATCAAACTCTACTGTCTATGACTTCTAGTATATTAAATGGCGCACCCTATCGCTATCTCCTCGCATTCGAGTTATCAAGATCCATCCGGTCCGTCAACGATAAACTACACAAATAAGTACTTAGCAAAAGAATTACTATTGTCAAGACCGTACCTATGTGGAAACATCAATTATCTCACAAGATAATCATTGGAGTAATATTTAAGACACTGACACATAGAACATTAACTCGTGTATGGATGACTTCCAAATATAATTCAAACCGAACTTTGGATGCAAATTGAATCTTAATAATTAAAAAAAAAAATATAACACAAGAATTAAGGTATTGCTTGTAACTTATACTAGTAGGCTTCATAAGATACATAACAGCTTTATGGGTAAATGTATACACTTTTATAATAAAGGCCCAGCCACTGTTCAGGCATTATTTATACATAAATTTAATTGTTTTATTCAAAAATGGCTCCGTCGTAAATCCTACAACTCCACAGCTAAATATCTAAGTGATCGGACAGCCTGGCACTAGATTATGATTATTATATAGTAATAAAAATGACATTACAATATTGTATATTTTATTAAAAAGAGCGCAAAAAAGCAATGCTCGGAGAGTTTCTTGCGCCCCTTCTTCACTCTCAGAGCGCCATTTGTTTCCGAAGCAATGGTTGTGCTAGAAATGACATCAAAAAAATTCTAAAGGAATCAATTTTTGAGAAAATAAATGCCTTTTTATATATCAAAATTAAAACTATTTTCTATTGCAGGTCACATTACACTTGTAATATGTCATTTTTATATTACAGCTCAATCGGAAGGCAGATTTTCCAAAAGAAGAACGGGCGAGAAACTCTAAGTTTACTCTTTTCAGATTCTTATTAATCTATATTTATATTTATCAATTCTCAGACAGACATGTTACAGTTCAGCATCTGATTTCAAAAATATTCTGACTAACATATTGTAAATCCTGTAAAAAAAATATGGCCTAAAATCTGTGGCTTTAAATATAACTAAACATCACAACATTTTATGAAACAAAGACCTCCACCGCGTAAGTATGTTCGCGGTAAACTACTGCACCGATTTTTATGTTGTTTTCACCAACGGATAGAGTGGTTCTCAAGGAAGGTTTTTCGTATATAATTTATTATTTTTTTGTATACATATTTGTACACATTAACGATATTTGTTGGAGGTTTCGGAAAAAATAAGCCGTCTGGGAGCATACAACGAAAACGCAGTATGAGCCCTTTGAGATAAAACAAAATAATGTACGGTGGAATTGTGTATCTTATATAGGTCTACAGAAATGTACCAGATGGCATATGACTATCTCTAAAGGATAACATACTATATCCATTTTAATTATCAATTTAAAGGCAGTCATATGTGAAATATTTTTACACAAATACGATAATAATTCCTATCATTTTATTGCCACATATTATAAAATCATTCAGAAATACTTTTTTGTTTGATTTTTATCTCATTAACTTTGATAACACATTTTCGAAGGCTTTAGACTACATTATTCCCGAATACTTAGATCATTTTCTATTGAGAGAACAGCGTCTTTCGGATCAGCTAGTTATAAATAAAATTAAAGTGTCTGTCTATTAGTGCCAACCGATCTACGTAGCGGCTACCCATTAAAGGCACTTTCACGAATAGATTACACATTAGCACACGAGTTACTAAACTGACAGCTTTTATTTTGGGAGATGAATTAGTTTCAAGCAATAATTTAACTCATAAACTGTCTCACCAGATTACCACGTCAAATTCTGCAGGATTGCAGCAAGTATTGAAGTACAAACAGAACTAGCCTAGCGAAACTCTCTAAGAGAAAAGCGATTCGCTCGATTGTATGAAACATGCAGTCATTGATAGATTGACAGATGACGGCTATAATCTTGTAAAAAACGGAGATAGCCAAAATCCACAACGTTTTAAGCAACTCTTCGCTTTTAAGGCCAGCAGGATTATACTTCGTCGCCAATCGCGATACTGTAGGTAATGACTATTTCAAACTTTTGTCAAATGACTGCACGTTTCATACTAAATTAAATTCCAATTTTTACTTAGGCCGTCCCCGCCTCTTATTACGTAGTATTTACATCCTCTTTGTGGAGCTACTTGTTTCAAAACAAATATTTTTACTAAGTGACATATTAAACTGTGTAAAAATGGGTAAATTGCCTTACGGATCTCATTGTCAATTAGTTATATAAAATTTTCCCATATTATATAAAAATATTTGGTGTTTATTTTATGTGACTAAGGTAAATCATTCTATGGGGTTAATACCAAGAAATGTTGTAAGGTAAAACCCGGAGGGCAAATTAAATTTGGCCATAATAACGTGAAAGCTGATCATTAACTCATTAATTTCCACTAAAAGTTGGTTTACCCATACATTTTTAACGGCATTTGCATTGGCATCGCAGTTTATAGCAATAATTGTTGGCATATTTAATGCCGTTTTAATTTTTAATGGACCTTATTAGTTAAGCTTATTGTAAACCCAAAAGGAAGAGCGGCAACATCGCTTGCCGCTCGATCAATCCACACCGCTGTTCATTGTAGACGCCTATTTGTGTAAGCCGTATTTAATATCGAGTACAACTAGGAAAAATATAACACAACTAATAATTTGCGGACACGAGTCATGCGTCGACGACATTAATCTCATGACGCAGAGAAATGTTCACCCGAAACACAGACGGTGTGGTTGCCATTATAATTCACTCTGGTTATAGTGAGTGAAAGAGAAAGAATACTAGCGCCGCGACAAGCATTCTACATTGCAGATATGAACAGCTATGAACGAAACAACACATTATTGTTTTGTTATTAGTGTGCGTACGGCAATAGTGCTGTAAAGACGTGTTGTGTGCTATAATTGTGGGTGGAATGTTGATTAACTATTTATCTAAATATTGAAACGTGTATTGCTGTAAATATTTCTTTGAGCAAAATAACTCTTAAAAGAGTGCTATAATTCGTTATATAGAGGTGACTGCGTAAGTAACTTTATGTTTTGCATTCATCAAGCCATTATCTTTTCTGTAGCGTTATTACCCAGATCGGTATGATATAACGTACGCCTCTAGGATACCCGTTAAATAATGACTGCTTTTGATATTCATTGCATATAAACATTTTTATTTATAGTTTATTTATACATTACTAATTTAATTTAATTTACAGATAAAATCAACGTAAGGTGGTAAATTCAGACAAAAATGTCAAATGAGTGAAAATAACACTTATTGATGTTTAAATTACATCATCCAGCGATCGAAAACAAGAATTGAGACCGATTAATGAAACAATCTAAGATAATTTATACGTCTAGATAGAGTTCTTGCTGTTAGACAACCGAAAAAAGGCCAGGAATAGTGTGCGTAACAAGCTATGTCTTACACTAGCGATTTGTATGACATTTTGTGTTAGTGTGTATGAATTGCTCAAAATAGAGGCTAGTTCTAAAGTCTATTTTTTCGACGTTTTCACAGCTCTACCTAGGCGAACAAATTTGGTTATTGTTGTTTCACCGCACAGTAAAAATTTTTTCCTCTCAATAGCGAAACAATTTCTATAACGTGAACGCTGAAGTATAACCACATATGCTGTGTTTAACATCAATACTATTATAACTTTTTTTTTGGGTGATTACTACAATTTTTTTAAAGGGCTTAGTTACCACTAACGCAAATATTATGGCGAGTAAAAGAAAGAGTCTATGTGTTAACGACAAGGTGTGCCTAATTCGGGCGATACAAAAAGGTGAAAGGATAAGTGAAGTTGGGAAACGTTTTGGCTTCAGTCCCTCTACTGTAGCTACTGTCTGGAAGAATAAAGAGAAATTTCTAAAGGCAGGGATGGAAGGGAAAACTTTAAAAAAGTTAAAGCGGCCGAAATATCAGGATCTAGATCAGGCTATGTTTTCATGGGTTTGTGAACGCCGTCAGAATAATTTGCCGATGTCAGGACCAATTTTAAAAGCTCAAGCAGAGAAGTGTGCCAAAGAACTTAGATTAACTAATTTCAAAGCATCAGGAGGATGGCTCGAGAAATTCAAACAGCGCCACCATGTCAACTATGGTAAAGCACGAGATGTCAGTACGGTTGTTACTCATGACAATAGTAAAGAAGTGAGTAAAAAATTTCAAAGAACTATCAATTGCTTAAAAAAATACTCAAATTAAAGAAGAACCTGTAGATGAAGCTGAGAGTTAAACAAGACATTCAAGGTTTATCAACGATACGTCACTCGAACCGGTGGCTCAGTTGGAAAGAGCGCTCGCACGGGACGCGAGTGGTCACTGGTTTCGAATCCCGCATCGTTCATAAAATTTTGTTTTCAGTTTTATTTGTGTAATTAATCCCAGGAGTGAGATCACTAAATAACCCTCACTTCATAAAAACATAACGAATTGTTAAAAAAAATTAAACAAAAAAACAATCGACTAAAAAAAACTATTCCAAAACTTAATATGCACTAAAAAGTAAAATAAATATTGCGTATTCTTAATAATCAACTTAGTTTTAGAGATTTCCTAAGTAAAATGAAGTAAAAAATAAAAGACTAAGTACGTGAAAGTAAATCAAATTATTACGACAATATAAGGTAGTCACAATTATTGTTATATTTGTAGTCGGTGTCAAATTAAATCCGACCACATGGAAAGTTTTCAAATAAAAATAAAACTCATCAAAATCGGTTCACCCAGTAGAAGGCCGTAAAAATGGTTATGTTTAAAATTACGCCACTAGTTTTTAACCGACTTCTAAAAGGACGAGGTTCTCAATTCGATTGGTATTTTTTTATGTATGTACACCGATTACGCTGAGATTTATGATCCGATTTTCGTGATTCTTCTTTAGTTTGATGCGAAATATTTGCCATTTGGTCCTATAAAAATATAGTTTGGCCCAATAGTTTTCATTTCATGACCATTTTATATGAATATTTTTGTTTACGTGGATGATGTTATTATAGTTTGTCTACTGCTTTTTAGAAGTTTTCATTTAGATTGATTATATATTATTATTATTATTAGCCTGTCATTCAAAGCTAACAAACGTTCTTCACGATATTTCAGTGTCTCACAAGAACGTGAAATAGGGGATCTAAATTGTTTAAGGCACGCGGATACTTTCGTAGGCCTACCCATAAAAAGTAACGAAATCTTATACTTTACCTGGTTAGTGAAACTAAAAAGTAAAAATAAAAAAACCGACTTCAAAATCAGAAGAGTATAAAATAACTTAAAACACCTCTTATTCAAATCTTATACCTTTAATATTAATAAAGTACTATTATTTGCATGTGCTACCTATTTATAGGTTTTATGTCGGTGGCAAGCCAAATGTAATAGCAGGTACCTACACTCGCCACGCGTGACTTTGAGCGGGATAGCTTGATTGACGAAGCGATGATTGTGAGCATAAAGACATACTAGACATTTATTTTCTTAAATTTGATTCCTTTAAAATTCTTTTTGATGTCTCTTGTAACACTTTAACTGCTTCGGAAACAAATGGCGCTCTGAGAGAGAAAAAGCGGCGCAAGAAACTCTTCAGAGAGGAAGATATCAAAAACTGTTTATGAGACACAATAAAATTAGCGTCACTTATTAGATGCAATTTTAATGCGAAGTAATTCAAATACAATTTTGTAAACAGACTTAATAATTCATTTTTTTTGACACAGATCTCGGATTCTATTGCCGATGCTCAGCCGAGTACTTCAACAACTACAACTGGAGATGAGAAGAATAATGATGATAAAATTATAATCTCATCTAGCGATCTGATGACTTATGACACTTGGGATGATCCTACTATCAAATTAGAATTCGAAACTGAGGTATGATAAAAACTCATTTAATCCACAATCATACATAAAAAATCGTTAATGTTTTGCAGTATTTATTTCTTATGTCTTAGTACTCACTAGCGATCGTTAAAGAACCTTTGTACAATCATTTCGAGTTTGTACACCAGCGGTTTATGATCTTTGTTGACGATTAAGACAACTAGGGTAAATTGTGTTCTATATTTCAACTGAAATTATGGCGGATAAATTTAAAATAATTAGGAATACCCTTTTAAACTGTACAAATAAGGATAAGGGCTATATTTTACCACCAATGATTTACAGGATGAAGCAACAGAATCCCATGATGATGAAGATTCAAAGGAAGCTGCAGAGCAGTCAAGATTGTCTGTGAGACAAGCGGTAGATCCTCTGGAAAACAGATTTGAGAGAAGTAGAATGAACGAGAAACTTGCTGATACATATGAATCATTCGGAAGACTGGTTTCCGCTGAACTACGAAAGTATGACCCGCAAACGTTGGCTCATGTGAAGAAAGCTATCATGGATATAATTTTCCAAGCAGATATAGGAAAATTTCCATAACAGAATCTCGAAAAATACATTTTATTATATCAAAATTACGTTTTTTTGTAAGTCCTGCAATCCATCTCCTATACCTCGTATTTTATTATTTACTTTTATATTTAAAATACATATACACTCGAGTAGTAGCATTTTCTCCTAAATAGTATATTATAATGGTGCTTCATACTATTGTATAAATAACTGATGGTAATTGATACGCCCTGCCCATTACAATGCAGTGTTGCTCAGAATTATTGAAAACCCAAAAAATTCCTTACCACAGGATGCCGGCTAGCGAATGGGTACCACAACGGCGCCTATTTCTACCGTGAAGCAGTAATGTGTAAGCATTACTGTGTTTCGGTCTGGAGGGCGCCGTAGCTAGTGTATGTCTCAAGGTCACGAGCGCAGTTGTAGTGCCGCTCAGAATTTTTGGGGATTTTCAATAATTCTGAGCGGCACTGCATTGTAATGGGCAGGGCGTATCAATTACCATCAGTGATTTATACAATAAAATGAAGCACAATATATATTATTTAGGAGAGAATGCTACTATTCGACTGTATATATGTATAAAATACAACCTTGTTAGGAATCGAGTTAGTCCAGCAACAAAATATTATAACTACTTGGTTTGTTCATCATATAAATATTTCGAAGGATAAGTGGTTTTATTTCGGTGACAAACAATAGATGTTTCAGTGGAACTGGGTATTTTAACTTGAAATTTAAGTTTAGAGGATAAGTCGAACCATTTGCCTGCTTGCAACGCAGAGGAGCTCGAATTGTCGGAGACCCAGTCTTCTGTGCACGGCTGGATCACTTGGCGTTGCGTAGAGACGTCGGGGACGTCGTTATCACGGGGAGTGTTCCGAAGAGCTGTTTTACCTGATTCCTACCGCCGAATTCCACCTTCGCACGAAACGTCATCAAATAGGATATCATCCCCACCATCTGGATGTGTGGCGGTTCGCCACAGGTACAAAGCTGTGGAATGAGCTTCCTTGTAAGGTGTTTCAGTGCGGGACGATATTACATTTGTACCTTCAAAAAAAGCACGTACAGCTTCCTTTAAGGCCGGAAACACTCCTGCGATTCCTCTAGTGTTGCTCGGTGACCCGTACGCTCGTTTGTCCTCCTTTTTCATAAAAAAAGTACATTTTTGTTCGAAATAAGTAGATGTTTGGTAATTGAAAACAGCGTCACAATCGAAACAAAGAACTATCCAACAATCCGTCACGTTGACAAGACACAGCGTTCGGTTTTGCATGAATTTTAATGCGTTGACAAGATAAAGGTAACATAAAGAAGTCTAAATTACGAGCCCATAGTATATACACTGATTTAAAAAATGGTGGCAATTTATGAGACGCTCGCTGGCGCAGTAAAAAGCTCACGGCTTTTTCTACGTTCCTTGAGTTATGGCACTTACACGGAGCCTTTGGAGATCCATGATAATGGGGAAATAACCCTGACACCTTGCAATGTGTTGAAATCAACTTATTAACGAACAGACTTCGATTTGCCAAAAGTCGATATTAAAAATTAAATAAATATAATGTTATTTTCAAGTAATCCCGTTATTTATATTAGCACGATTCACTCGATTGTATGAAACGTGCAGTCATTGATAGATCGACAGATGACGGCTATAATCATGTAAAAAACGGAGATAGCCAAAATCCACTACGTTTTAAGCAACTCTTCGCTTTTAAGCCCAGCAGGATTATACTTCGTCGCCAATCGCGATACAGTAGGTAATGACTACTATTTCAAACTTTTGTCAAATGACTGCACGTTTCATACTAAATTAAATTCCAATTTTTACTTAGGCCGTCCCCGCCTCTTATTACGTAGTATTTACATCCTCTTTGTGGAGCTACTTGTTTAAAAACAAATATTTTTACTAAGTGACATATTAAACTGTATAAAAATGGGTAAATTGCCTTACGGATCTCATTGTCAATTAGTTATATAAAATTTTCCCATTTATATATATAAAAATGAATTGCTGTTCGTTTTAAGCAATTCTTCGCTTTCAAACTTAGCCGGATTATACTTCGTCGCCAATCGCAATACTGTAATTACTTCTCTTTCAAACTTATGTCAAATGACTGCACGTTTCATATTAAATTAAATTTAAATTTTTACTTAGGAAGTCCCGCTTCTTATTACGTAGTATTTACACACTCTTTGATTTATATCTCAACAATAAACGGCGATAATCCGCCATACAAAATATACATCCATTCGAAAAGAACTTTCGTAGACTGCAATATTTTATAAAATTGATGATATTCATTCTAATGCTTTTCCGGCCGGTACCGCCGCAACCACTATTTTCATGCATTTTAAAGCCGCAATATCTTAGAAAGTATTTATTTAAAGTACATGCTGTAAGCCGCCATAATGATCTATATTAAATAAACAATATATTTAATTGGATAAGAGTTAATGCCCTATTGCTTAAAATCTCTATTCTCTAATATATTATGCATGTTTTATACATATAAACCTTCCTTTTAAAATCACTCTATCTATTAAAAAATCTGCATCAAAATCCATTGCTTAGTTTAAAAGACCTAATCCTAGATAGTTTATACGACAAGATAGAGTTTCTTGCTGTTAGACAACCGATAATAAACAGGCCAGGAATATTAGTTTAGTGTGCGTGACAAGCTATGTCTTACACTCATGATTTCTATGACACTTTGTGTTAGTGTACGTGAATTGCTCTAAATAGAGGCTAGTTCTAACCATATTTTTTTTCGCCGTTTTCACAGCTGTCATAGTCCATCTAGATGTATACATAATTTTAGGATCTAAGCATACTTAGGGACAGACAGCGGAAACGAATTTGTTTTACAGTATGTAGTGATAATATGTTCGTCTACAGCCACCATTAGCTAAGCTTATTTTCAAATAAAATTTTAAAAACAAAATTGTACGAACGATGCGGGATTCGAACCCACGACCTTCGGTGTTCCGGTGCTCTAACCAACTGAGCTAACCGTTCGAGTACCTACCGCCTCGTTATAAAATTTTATTTGTGTATTAATCCTAGAAGTGAGAGTTATCACTTTAAAAACATAACATAT
Organism: Leptidea juvernica; assembly: GCA_949711755.1. NCBI lineage: Eukaryota > Metazoa > Arthropoda > Insecta > Lepidoptera > Pieridae > Leptidea > Leptidea juvernica. Next base: position 4,390,888 of record CATIXQ010000021.1, on the reverse strand, counting down.
TGTTTAAGTTTATTTTGTTAACAATGAACAATGCAACTCCGACATCAAACCTATGATTAGATATTGGTTTTACATCAGATATTTCGGAAGTCTAACTAAAATCTAAACAGAATTCGCACTACATATTTTCACTGTTCATTCCACACTCAAAGGAGTAGAAAAAATAATGTTATCAACCATTCTGTTTTGCAGAAAACTGATTTAATTATATAATTGAATTAATGAAATAAAGTAAACATTTCTTAACTAACCTTCAATGGATAAAAATATATGTCAAGCTGAATGGCTTTCATTCTTTGATAGCCACTGTTTAGGGGGTCTTGAAACCTTTTCTCCTCTCGTAACTTTTAAATGTTTGCAACCTCACGAGTATTAATAATAATTGTTATATTCTTTAGCGAAGAAACAATGTAGAGTTGCCCAATTCTAAATAAGTTGCGTAGGTAATTATTTAATTAAATGTAATTAGTAATTGATACGCCTTACCCATTACAATGCAGTGCCGCTCAGGATTCTTGAATAGCCCCAAAAATTCTGAGCGGCACTACAACTGCGCTCGGCACCTTAAGACATAAGATGTTAAGTCTCATTTGCCCAGTAATTTCACTAGCTACGGCACCCTTCACAGTAATGCTTACACATTACTGCTTCACGACAGAAATAGGCACCCGTTGTGGTACCCATAATCTAGCCGGCATCCTGTGCAAAGGAGCCTTCCACAGGTAAAAGCTAACACGAAGTTAACATTAATCGTTAACTGTATAGAAATAAACCCAGTTAATTCACATTTTAACATCTACACAGACATACATAGCTTCAACGTATAATTACTCCATTAAGATGTAACAATACTCAGATAACTTAATATATTTTCATCACCTCACACAGATCATAGATAAACACGCGCGAAAGAGATGCGCTATACTGATAATGTATATTGAAAAGAGATAAACTCATTTTCCGGTTATCTATTTGAATCTACACAACATTTTCCAATTGAAACACCTTAAGTGGCGACTTCGTCGAGCGATTTTGAAACTTACTGCAGAGAACTTAGATATTATATTAACTTAAATGTGAAGGTGTTAAGAGAAATCTAAGTGCCGATTGAAAGGCTGAGCAATAAACGCATTTGCGCATGCGCATAGATTAGATTATAAAGATAACAATCGTATACCACTTTGCAACTGAATTCTACCACAAAGTGAAATATTTGAAAGTTTTTTGAAGTGCAAACTTCTTTAGCATCGTTAAAAAGAGACATACACATACATTCATAAGATTTAACGTGATCTCCCACGTGATAAATGATATATTTAACATTATATAGTGTTTTGGTACCAGGCGATCATAATTGAAGAAGAGATTTTCTTATGTATTATGCGAATATATCTTAATATATTCTGATGTCATGCGCACGACGTATTACATACTACATAGACACCAGGAGAACATAAATATGGCAGCGGTGATAGTTATTTCTTTCATAGCGGTAAAAATCATGTGTCATCCTAGCAACATGTACCAGGACTTCATATACAGTTTAGAGGTTCATTCAAAATGCAGGTTTCACTTCTGACATGTGTAATTTGTACGCACGCAATTCATCTTTAAGTTTCATGGCGACGAGCGCTGTGTGAGTGGTGATGAGTTATGCCTTAAATCATATTGTCTCTGTTATTTGCAGAGATAATGTAGATCAGGTTTAGTTCCATCATAAAATCAACAAAAAAGCTAAAAATGCAATTATTTGAGTTATTGTTGAAAAGCCACAAAAAGCCCAAGAACTTTTTAATAATTACTTTTTAGTGAAAATAAGCACGTATAGGTACTTGTAAATTTTTTTGTAACAATTTATTAATTTAACGATGTGTTTCGTGACCTTTACAGAAACACGTTTTCAGGTGACTCTTTTCTTCACTTCAAAAAATTTTAAATTTTTAATAGACACCAATGTAATTCAGCGTTTTAATCATTTAAAAAAGTATTTTATTTAAAATGTGTAACACTCGCGTAACCTAAATAATATTTTTATTCGAGTAAAAACAGTTTTTATTCGCAAAACTGCTTATGAAGCATCGACAAGAAACTAAACTATTAAAAAATATCAATTTGATAAAAGGCCATCCAGTTTATACTAGTTTATATAATATACAGCAAAACAGCCACAGACAAACATCAGGAAACGCAACGGTGAAACGCTGTCTGGTTAGTTCATCATTGGTTATGCCTCTGGACAAGTTATTACGCTTCTTGCCGTAGCTAATACTGCGATAGTTTTTATATGCAGATCTCTAAATGGTATAGACAGAGCGAATACAAAGCTATGAATAACAATAAATTGAATTTGTACATAGAGATATTAGTAGAGTTGAGATAAAAAGGCATTTACTTTCTCAAAATTGATTATTTAAGAATTCTTTTTGATGTCATTTCCAATACTAGATACTATTACCGCTTCGGAAACAAATTGCGCTCTGAGAGAGAAGAAACGGCGCAAAAAACTCACCCAGCTTTCTTTTTTTGCGCTCTTTTGAAATTTACAATATTGTACTGTCATTGCTATTGCTATAAAATAATCATAATCTAGGCTGTCCGATCACTTAGATATCCACTTCTGTGGAGTTGTAGGATTTACGACACAGCCATTTTTTTTATAAAACATTTAAATTTATTTATAAATAATGCCTGAACAGTGGCAGGGACTTTATTATATAAGTGAATACATTTACTCTTAAAGCTATTATGTATCTTATGAAGCCTACTAGAATTAGTTAGATTGGTTAGATACACTCATTGCTCACATATATTTAGACATTTACTTCATTTCGAGAGATATGATTTCGGAAAGTGAATGTAAAATATTAGGTCAGCTTAAAGGGTACTCGAACCCGCGACCACTCGCATTTCGTACAAGCGCTCTTCCACTGAGCCAACCGTTCGAGTAACGTATCGTTTATAAATCTTGTATGTCTTGAAATTCAGATCAAATTGCAGGTTTGCGAAGGTTTCCTAGCGATATTTTCCTTCACCCTAAGAGCATCTGCAACCATAAAAAATGGCAAAGCAGCACCCGTTCACGATCGTTTCCAAACGACCAGCTATCGTTCTCCTATCCATATATAAGAGAAGGGAACAATCACCCAAGATGGAAATAATGCCTCAAGACTACGAATCAACAGTGTAAAAATAATAAAGAAATTTAATAGTACCATTTATGAAAGGCATGTCATAAAAATTCAAATTACAAGCATCTCAAGGACCAGAAGATGATTTATTTAATATTTTTTAAATAAAATAATTAATATTTTGTCTTAGTGAAAATCATTTTAAAAACTGGACATCTCAAAAAGAACCCCACGGTACGGGCTTATTTTATAATCCGTCTAATAATCTCTTAATTCTATTTATATTTATACAGACATTATCCAATTTTAACTGAAAGGCTCCGTCTACATCTATTTTTTCTACGAGCGATAAAACGCCATCTAATTATAGTAGGTACTTAGTGCTAAATATGCCTGTTGTAAGGTTCTGTTGCGGTATTTTTTTTCTTTCGAATAGTTAGTAGGTGTACGTGCATTTTTAACCGAAGTCAAAAAGGGGGAGGTTCTCAATTTGATCGGTATTTTTTTATGTATGTACAGTGTACACCGATTGCGCTGAGATATTTGATCCGATTTACATGTTTCTTTTTTAGTTCGATCCAGAATAGCTGCTTTTTAATAAGATACATAATAGCTTTAAGGGTAAATGTATACACTTCTATAATAAAGTCCCAGCCACTGTTCAGGCATTATCTATAAATAAATTTAAATGTTTTATAAAAAAAATGGCTCTGTCATAAATCCTATTACTCCACTGCTGAATATCAGCTGAATAACAGCCTGGGACTAGATTGTGATTATTTTATAGCGATAGAAATAACTGTACAATATTTTATATTTTTATTGAAAAGAACGCAAAAAAAGAATGCTGGGAGAGTTTCTTGCGCCGCTTCTTCTCTCTCAGAGCGCCATTTGTTTCCGAAGCGGTAGTAGTATCTAGTAGTTATTAGAAATGACATCAAAAAGAATTCTAAAGGAATCAATTTTGAGAAAATAAATGCCTTTTATGCCTTTTATTGATGTAATTGTATTTTGTGTACGGTTTTTTTAGGATTTCTCATTCAGATTGATAATATATTATTATTATTTTTAACTGACAACAAAAAGTATAAAAGAAGGTTTGCATAAGATGTGTATTAAAGCAGGAATCAGGTGAGACAGCTCTTCCGAACACTCCCCGTGATAGATGCGGTAGAAGGCACACAATGAAGTGACGGGTTCTTGTTGACTGGTTCTGCGCAGGCCTCATGCCAAAGAGTTATTAATATTCATTATGCAAACATTTAGAAGCGTATAGAAGCTTTTGAAATGTGGGCATATAGACGTATGTTGGCCATAAGTTGGACCCACAAGGTCACAAATGTGGAAATTCTGCGCCGCGTCAATCAAAAACGCGAACTTATGTAAACTATCAAGATGAGGAAAGTCGCATATTTGGGGCACGTGCTTAGGCACGACAGGTACAAACTCCTACAACTCATCATGATGGGAAAAGTTGCCAGAAGAAGAGGCGTAGGTCGCAGAAAAAAGTCTTGGCTGCGCAACATCCGAGAGTGGACTGGCATCGCGAGTGCGGCAGAACTATTTCGCCTCGCGAAGGACAAACAATTGAAACTACAAAGCTGACCGCCAACCTTCGCTAGTCGGAGAGGCACGCGAAGAAGAAGAATGCAAACCGGTACGGTAGGTACCGGGATTTGAGACCGAGACCCCATATTTTGTCAGTCACTAACGATTGTACCCACACAAATACAAATTTGCTCTAATTTGTGCAATCAATCAAGAAATACGATAAAACATCATCAAGCCAAGAAATTATTTATTTATTAGACATCGGTGTTAAAACAAAACAATTATTTATGTATATTTTGATTAAATTTAAACATTATTGGATATTTAAGCCCAATTAACATGAAGGGTAACCAGATATCATATCAATGTTAAATACTTTTAGCAACAAGTGTTGAGCCAATTAATTACAATTTATGTAATGTTCGATTATGTAAACAAGCTTTAATTGCAACTCTAAGGTTACCTATACATACTTATTGAATATTGTTTAGTATTATTGATTAACAAGCGGGCGCCCTCGACTTCTCTTGGAGTTTTTTACTAAAAGAGCATTTTTTTAAGGTTTGGTGCGACTGTAAGAGGCTAGGCAAGTGCATGAAAACTGTGGCTATCAGGCTAACCGTATAGTAAGTAATCTCTGTCTTCTCGTTTGGGAGACATCCGTAATCCTATATATGTATGTGTATTCCTTCAAATACACGACTAATTAAATCGAATATGAAATGTTCCATACGCTTGGTGAAATACTACTATTTTACACTGCATGCCGGCTAGATTATGGGTACCACAACGGCGCCTATTTCTGCCGTGAAGCAGTAATGTATAAACATTATTGTGATTCGGTGTGAAGGGCGCAGTAGCTATTGACATTACTGGGCAAATTAGATTTAACATCTTCGGTCTCAAAGTGAAGAGCCCAATTGTAGTGGCGCTCAAAATTTTTCAAGAATCCTGAGCACTGCTTTGTAATGTGCAGGGTGTATCAATTATTACCATCAGCTGAACGTCAGGCTCGTCTCGTTATTTATTGTCTTCTCGTATCGTCTCTCTTATTGTCATAAAAAAAGCTGACTGTATTAGTGCCCCGCAAAACTCGAGAATTACCCAAAAATATAACATTAAAGTTGGCGAGCGACTTATTTTAAACATACATTTTATCCAAGTTGGTACATTGCCGAAATCATCGGGGGCATCATTCGAATATAAACCGTGAATATTTCACGTGGCAAGATAACACTGATTAATAAGTGAGATGGATCCCTGACAGACTGGCCGCTGCTCTATTCCCCTTAGTACCAGCGCGTTACCAATGTCTTCTTCTATATATATATTTAATGAAAATGGTTTTTGTTTGTGGCTCAATCACGCTTAAACCACTCATCATATCGAGATGAAACTATCACCATTCGATGCGAAATTTATCCTGAATGGTTTATGGCGTTTATGTTTCGAATTTTAACGTTCCTTCATTAATTTTTTTCCTTTTAAAATTCGCCCAGCGAAGCGGGCGGGAACGTCTTGTCTATTTATAATTATTTCTCCCAGAAACAAACGGCTATACGAAACTTTTTGACAATTCATACTTAACATTACTTAAAAAATTATAGCTTCCTTAGTTAATTTATCCGTATAATTTTAGTATTTTCTTTTGAACTGTTATTAACGTGGAAACTTGTAATTGGCCTTCAAAATTTAGTGAAGAAATGAGTAATATTTGTAAGCTGTAAGTTTTCCTAAAATTGTAAAAATAAATAAAAAAATAATTAGATAAAGAATTATACATAATTAAATATATAGAATGTCAACAAAAGTCAAAGTAGAAATCATTTTAAGTCCATACATTACGATAATTACCTACTTACTATACTTTTTAATACAACTTTTTTGACTTATTTGCTAATCAAATCAAATCTAATTTATTCACATGATCCAAAACATCACCAGTGTCAAATATATTATACGTTCTACCATTTACAACCACATAATAAAGTTGAGCTTTAATGATGCGTCACTAAGGTATATTTTCACACTCACTTCTGGGATTAATTACACAAATAAATCTGAAAACAAAATTTTATGAACGATGCGGGACTCGAACCCGCGACTTCTCCCGTTCCGTGCGACCGCCCTTTCCAACTGAGTCAACCGTTCGCGTGACGCATCGTTCGTAAAATGTTGTATTCTTTGTTCAACTCTCAGATTGTAGCTTCATCTGCAGGATCTACTTTATAGTTGGTAATCTGCTCAACCCCAATATTTGCATATTAGGAAATTGACTTGATTTGTCGCTCTTACAAATCTAAACAATATGTTATGTTTTTAAAGTGACAACCCACACTTCTGGGAATAATTACACAAATAACGGTTGGCTCAGTTGTAAAGAGCGCTCGCACGGAACGCGAGAGACCACGGGTTCGAGTCCCGCATCGTTCATAAATTTTGTTTTCAGTTTTGTTTGTGTAACTTTATATTTTAGCATTATGAGTTATAATAACAAGTACCTATGCAGTAGTGCAGTGGGGAACAAAGCTCGCCCGAACGGTACTTGATGCGGCGATTGTGGTGACTTACGAAATGACTCTTCGCGCTTATTTTATATAATTCACGTTTTAAGTCTCGTCCTGCAAGTTCCATGTAATGTTCACATTTTAAGCAATATAAAAATGGCGGAAAAAAAAGAAGGTTCAAATAAAGATTTTTTTGGTGTTTTTTCTTAAGCATGGTGAAAGCTACAACAAGGAAAACTCTGATATTCTATTAATTATTCATAAGTAAAAACGACTTTATTTTATACTTCAGTAATATTTTAATTATAAGGACTTTAAATATAGTTTTGTTTGTTTCTAGTTTTATTTGTGTAATTAATCCCAGAAGTGAGGATCACTTTCAAAACATAAAATATTGTTTAAAATAAATGTTATTTTAATTTATATAACTACTATTGGAATAAACAACTGTCAGTATCAGTGGTAGTGTTAATTATTTTATATTTCTTGTATGTTCTTCTCACGAGCTCTAATTTTTCCCAACATATATATAGGTAGATATATATGTTGGGAAAGAGTAGAGCTCGTGTTATATCTTGCGCCCATTCTTCTCAGGTCTGAGGAAGTCTCTTTTGAATGGATGGTAGTTTTTGACTTTCAATAAGTGATTTTAAATCCTATTTTGAATAAAAATATTTGAATTTGAATTTGAATTCAGTAATTTAAAAGACATATTTATAGTGACGATTCAAAAACGCTTAGTTTAAGCCTAAATTAATAAATATTATTTGACTTTGACTTGTAGCTTTAATTTGATTTGATTTTGATTTGAAACTGGAAAAAAATAGTTAAGCGGAACATAATGTTAATGTTATATTACATTTAAATTTTAGTAAAATATTATAAATAGTATGACTTAATAATTAATAACGCTATTTATATAAAAAATAATAATAAAATAATAATAACTTAAATAATCTAACAAAATTAATTAATTACAAATAGAAAATATCATTAAGATCGCTATCGCCAGGTAAGGTGCCCATGAAGCTGGCAACGTAAAATATATTTTTTTATGAGACTTGCCAAAGTCTACAGTTTCAAACATAATGTGATCTCACCAAATCAAGTTACGATTCACGATTCAAATCTTCGTATAAGAAATATAACTGTCAAGTTGGCGGAAAAGTTTCCTGACTTGGCAAAACTTCCAGTATTTCACAAAAAGAAATACGATCCGTTACACGTAATGTTACATTAGATAAGTGAGAGTAACCGCGTAGTACGGCAGCCTGTCTAGGAATCTTAACGCTGTTTCATTTGGGGCCATCACACCAGCGATTAAATTAAGTTGTGGATTGACTTATATATTTATGTACATATATTTTACACAACTTTCCTAGCAATTTTGATATGTAATATTGAATGACCACTGCCTATTTCTAACTGAATGAGTTATATCTTGAAAATTTTGAAATGATAAATTGAACTCATCGCTATTTAAAATTTTGTTTGACATTAATTAGTTTCTCTAGAGTATAATGTTCTTAAAATAGAAATTACATCAGATTGAATAAGTAATTATTTAATGTTACTTATCATTCATATTATCAATATTATAAACAATTCAGAGATGATCTTCATCAAGAGTGGACTCTCCCGTTTCAGCGTTTTGCGAGTCAACAGCTCCTGAAGACGCAAACACGTGTCGAAGTAATTTTGTGAAACTTATGTGTTATTTAGACCAATAGCCATATTTTTTTTTAAATAGCAATGTAAACGCAAATTGCACCAGATTCTATTAAGTTGTTTACAGAGTTTTAAAGCTATGTTTATTTGTGAAGTTTACTATTCCGTATAGTATAGTAGTATATATATATATATACCGGTAGGTAAGTTTATTTTATTATGCTGTGATCTGCGATTTCCAACCCAAACTGCTGCTCAAAATGAAAATTATCAAATCTACAATCAACCCTTTTTAACTTTTTCGCATATACAATTATTTAATAATTATGAATTTAGAAATCGCTGTTTTAGTAGCTCAACTGCTACGTTGTTACCGTGAAAGGGTAGCCCTGTCTAACATCATTTGTACAATTTACGACTATGTTTCTACTCTTTATAGCTTGCTCGTTCTGATCATTGTGAACTGATATTAGGAAGTGAACAAAGGGTTTTCAATTGATCTAATTATTATGTAAGGCTTTGATTTTACCGCTGATTTCTAAATCTACTTATTAGGGTTGAAAACTAATTTTTGTTCATTAGGCGACTCCATATGTTTTTTCCTCCCTTCTTATTTAACACCACATTTCTGTGATTTCATATTAACCTCGAAAAAAATATGTGAAATAGCGGGAAAAAAGGCATAAAAAGACATTTATTTTCTCAAAATTGTTTCCATTAGAATTCTTTTTGTTGTCATTTCTAATATACTAGATACTACTACCGCTTCGGAAACAAATGGCAAATGAGAGAGAAGAAGCGGCGCAAGAACCTCTCCCAGCATTTTTTGGCGCTCTTTTTAATGAAATATACAATATTGTACTGTCATTTGCTTTTGCTATAAAATAATCACAATCCAGTCCCAGGCTGTCGGATCACTTAGATCAATATGAACGCGTTCCACAAATATATTCTAAACAAAAAATAATAATTTAAAATTTTAACAATATTTATGGATCTAGAAGAACATCTTTAAGTGAGATACAGCACGATATAAAAGGAAAGCGAATCTGTAATAACTGTAACCGATTTCAGCAGTCAGCCACGCTCGGAATAAGTTCCTTAGTATTTTAAATATCAAACCACTAGCTAACGCACACATTTTCAAATCAAATCTAAATTGGTCACACTTTATCATCAGGCTGTCAGCTCTTCTATTCGCTAGTATATTATATGCAAATAACACTGGCCTCTAGTATATACCACTGGGCTTTGGCTGTCAAAGTGCTTTTGTGCCTGTTTAATATTCGCCGTTTTGGCGCTGTTGGCCATGTAGCGAGAGTCTGCGATACTAAAACTAGTGATGACAACCTCAGCTAAACCAATATAGGTAGAAAAACTATTTACAAAAAAAATTGAGAAGTTTATTACGTTGATACCAGAGGTATAAGTAACACGGAAAACTTCAGAGTTTGTACGTTTCTCTCGCCGCCATTTGCATTATACGTCAAAATTAGTTCTGTGGACGCTCGCGTGGCGCTTCAAATAGGCACAAAAAAATTGCTGTCAAACGGAACAGCCTGTCCAATGGTATTTGTACAGTTCAGTAGCAAATAAGCACTACAACTTAATTTCTAGTTGAAAATGAGTGGGTTAACACTAATAATATACCTAACGACTAAATTGTGGACAAGTGGCGCTTCATAAATCATTGAGAGTCCTTAACCGGTTCAATTGAGTGAGATTAGCACGCTGTTTGAGTGCGTCGTGTTGCAAGATTGTAATATCTGTTTAAATAAAACACTTTTAAAGGATTAAAACTTGGGTAATTGTAACTTTGATTTTACATTATGATGATGCCTGCAGATTTTCATCTGCAGTCGCCCTGAAAACGAGATCTGGAACGGTCTTGAAACGTCGGGTTAGCTAAAATAAAAATGTAACTTTTACGCAAAAATCTAATGTAAAAACAGTTAAATTTACACGCGTTTTAATTCTTTAAAAGTGTTTAATTTAAATGTGTAACACTCGCGTTAATAAAAGAAAATCTGATTATAAGAATACTAGTATATGACCCGGTAAACATTGATTTGCCCTCAGATCATCAACCGACTTCGAAAAAATTTAACAAAATAACAACCGACTTCAAAAACAGTATTCCAAAACAATAGACAATTAGAATATGCACTAAAAAGTATAAAATAATTGCGTATTGTAATACAATCTAATTAATTAATGTAATTCTAGTTACGATTATTGTAATTTTTTGAGTAGGTGTCATCCAAGATAGGTTTGTAACTTAACATACATAGTTATAGGTGAGATGTGCTTGAGTCATGAGGAGCGGGTCGAAGCGGAAGACACCGATTCTAAAAATAACGTAACTAGAATTAGATTACTTTTTACTGCATATTATATCTATTGTTTTGAAATCGTGTTTTTGAAGTCGGTTGTTTTTTTGTTAATAACATAATTTTTTTTGACTTTCAATAAGTGAAGTCACATTTTATTTTGTAGAAAAATATTTGTATTTGAATTTAAATTTGCACGTGACAAGCTACGTCTTACACTCGCGATTTGTATGACACTTTGTCAAATAAATGTTAACTATCAACCTCAATATTTTTCCGAACACCCTATTTGGCGGTACCCATGTCGCATCGACCTAGAATTACCGCGTAAGTTCGGTCATTCCACAGTTTGGCTGTACAGTGCACATATAAACAAAAGATCCTTGAGAACGCCACACATCCCAATGATGTGGATGACATTTCAGTTTGTGGCTTGTATCACATCAAGCAATCTCATTACATCTCCGCATATTTAATGACACCGCTCAATTTCAATTGAAGATTCCTGTCGATATCAATATACATCACTACATAATATTATAAAATAAAACAAAGTCTTCCACCGCGTCTGTCTGTCTCTCTATTCGCGATAAATTCAAAAACTACTGCACGTATTTTCATGCTGTTTTTACCAATGGATAGCGTAGTTCTCGGGGAGCGTTTTAGAAAATAACTTGTTAAGATTTGTCTACATATTTTAAAGTATACGATTAACGATAGTTATTGAAGGTGTCAGAAAAAAATAAGCCATCTGGGAGCTTTCAAAGAAAACGCTGTCTAAACCCTTTTAGATTTAAAAAAATAATGTATGGTGTAATTGTGTATCTTAAAAAGGTCTACAAAAAGTCCGCGATGTCATATGTCTATCTCTTAAGGATAGCATACTATACCAATAACAATTTGTTATGTTTTAAAGTGATAACCCTCACTTCTGGGATTAATACACAAGTTATCAACTGTATAGTAGATCCTTTAGAGTGTAGATGAAGCCACAACCTGAGAGTTGAACAAAGCATACAAGATTCTATGACGATTCGCCACTCGAACGGTTAGCTCAGTTGGGAGAGCACTCGCACGTAACGTGAGAGGTCGTGGGTTCGAGACCCGCATCGTTCATAAAAATTTTTTTTCAAATTTTATTTGTATACTCTACCCATGTTAATATATTACAAAATTGGCAATTATAAAGCGGTAATATAATAGCTGTTTACACAAATACGATATAAATCCAAAACATTTCATTACTACAAATTATAAAATCATTCAGAAATACGTTTTTGTTTCATTTTTAAATCATTAACTTTGATTGCATATTTCCGATGGCTTTAGACTACATCATTCCCAAATACATCATATTTTTTTTTTCTATTGACAGAACAGTGTCTGTCGGGTCAGTATGTATTATCTTATCTTTATCTTTAAACGAGCAATTCTTGTATAAATTTATATATAATCTGAATCTCGACAACGGCTCTAACGATTTTAATGAAATTTAGAATACAGGTAGTTTCGAGGGCGAGAAATCGATCTAGCTTTCAATTTTAAAATATGAAGTTTTATCCGTGTTTTAATGAGAAACAGCTACAATAACATTAGAATACAAAGGTAAATTTCGTCACTATATACAAGACTATAATAGCTTAGATGGGACATTGGGTGATCCGGAAAGAAGAAGACCCCGGTTGGAATCCAGATGTCCTAGTAGTTTTTTTTTGTTCAAATTTTGTACCTTCTTGAAAATCCGAACAAGGCTCGGTCGTCCAGGTACTATACAATGAGCAATGTATTGACTGTATATATTTCAGAGAAACTTTAACCAAAGTTAAAACCGATATACTTATTTCAAAATTAGTATACAAGATCACGCTTTAAAAAGAACTAACACTTATATTTCCTTTAGATAATTTAAACGTCTAGATAGAGTCAGAAAAAAGTCAAGAAAAACAGGCCAGGAATATTAGCTTAGTGTGCGTGACAAGTTACGTCTTACACTCGCGATTTGTATGACACTTTGTGTTAGTGTGCGTGCATTGCTCAAAATAGAGGTTACTTCTAAACTCAATTTATTTCGACGTTTTCACAGCTGGTATACGGCCGTTTAATGACAAGATGTTATCTATCCCAAGTTATGTCCAACATAGTTTGTTATTAGTTATAGTCCAATGCTATCTGTCGATAGGTTATTGAAATATAAGTAAGCGTAAAAGGATAGATTGATGTCTACCTTTAGTAAGTTAAACTAAGGATAGATAGGTTATTGAAAACGGCCGTAATTCTATCTAGACGTATAAATAATCTAAGTCTTCAATTAATTCATAAGTAATTAATTCGTTTTGAATATTCTTCATTCATTAAAGATTTTCGCATAAGTTTGCAGGTTCTTGTTAATAAAAACTTCAAAGCAACCAAAGGCGTCATGACATATTATTTTCACTTACAAAAGCTCAACGAATTAATTTTTATTGATCGTAAAGCGATCATTTCATATTAAATGCGCCAGCTAATTGATTTTAAATTGTTTTCAGAGTCCGATATATTGCAATTTCATTATATGATGTAATAATTTTAAAATATTGCTTATAGCGTACCGAATGTTTGTCACATCGCTTTGTATTTATACTACAGTCAGTAATTTTATGAAAATACGGGCGTGACGAGCAGGACGATCAGCTGATGGTAATTGAAACGCCCTGCCCGTTAAAATACAGTGCCACTCAGGATTCTTGCAAAACCCAAAAACTCTGAGCGGCACCACAACTGCGCTCGTCACCTTAAGACATAAGAAGTCAAGTTAAGTCTCATTTTCCCAGTAATTTCACTAGCTACGGCACCCTTCAGACCGAAACATAGTAATACTTTTACATTACTGCTTCACGTCAGAAATAGGCGACGTTGTGGTATCCATAATCTAGCCGGCATCCTGTGCAAAGGTGCCTGCCACTGGTAAAGTACCCGGCTGGCCTTTTATGGTCGAAATTAAGAAGATCAAATGTAACGGTTTTTTTTGCAAACGGTACCAAAATGAAAATACAATACCTGTTAATTTACTAGAAGTACAAGAAAGGTTCGGAAATGAGTTTAGTGATGACAGCCAAAAATTTTTTCATAAGTATTGAATGATACGGAGCTGTCACGGTTTGCTATGTATCGCTCATTCGAGTTGGTTCTATTATCAACCTCACCTTGATAAATGATTTAAATTTATGTTGTAGTCTCTAACGCAGCTTTTTATATATTAGCGATAGGAAAAGCGTTACTTTTAGGTTAGTTAGCACCCTTTTCTGTTCGTATCTGGGGTATCATCATCTGGAAGACGTCCACTGCTGGACGAAGGCCTCCCCCAAAGATTTCTACGACGATCGATTCTGCGCTGCCTTCATCCAACATATTCCGGCGATCTTGACCAGATCGTCGGTCCTACTTGTAGAGGGTCTACCAACACTTCGTCTTCCGGTAAGTGGTCGCCATTCGAGGAGATTTCTGCCACCGGCCATCTGTCCGACGAGCTATGTGCCCTGCCCACTGCCACTTCAGTTTCGCAATCATTTGTACTATGTCGGCAACTTTGGTTCTCCTACGGATCTCCTTATTTCTGTTATTCGATCTCGCAGGGAAAAAGCATAGCCCTCACCATTGCCCTCTGAGCGACCATGAGTTTCTCATAAGGCCCATATATATAGGACTATATATATATATTTTAAATTAAATTATTTCTGCAATACACCAATAATCAAAAACACATAAGATAAAGAAAAGACAACAAATAAAATATCAAATAAAAAACAGAACACACACACACACAACAAACACAGACCTCACAGCAGTCCACACCAGAACCAACCTGAAAAACAATAAAAAAATCAAGTTGGATAAATACGCACACAGTTATAAAAATTTCATTAAAATCGATTCAGTAGTTCAGGAATACATAGCAGACAAACAACGTGGCACGAAATTTATATAAGATAATGTAGACTAATTGTTTTTATAATCAGCTTCAAGGATTCCGACAAAAGTTTTGAGTTGCCAAAACTTCGAACATCTGGTGGTGGTACACCTTGGTTTTATGTTTCTGTTTTTTTTATGATAATAAGGTACGAGACGAGCAGGACGTTCAGCTGATGGTAATTGATACGCCATGCCCATTACAATGCAGTGACGCTCAGGATTCTCAAAAAACCCAAAAATTCTGAGCGGCACTACAATTGCGCTCGTCACCTTGAGACATAAGATGTTAAGCCTCATTTGCCCAGTAATTTCACTAGCTACGGCGCCCTTCAGACCGAAACACATTAATGCTTACACATTACTGCTTCACGGCACAAATAGGCGCCGTTGTGGTACTCATAATCTAGCCGGCTTCCTGTGCAAAGGAGCCTCCCACTGGTATTTAATTACGACGCCTCATGTTCCATTATTGGATGATTTTTTGAAAATTATGGTCTCAGTTACTAAACGCTTAAGACATCGTGTATTTTAATTAAATTTTAACTACATACTTGTATTTATTTAATTTTCTATTGAAAGTTAATTATTTTTCAATCTACCCTACATATAACAAAAACTCATCACGCAAAGAATATCTCGATAACTTCGATAGTTGTAAGAGAATTTAACAAGTTATAAATTTACACAGAAAACATCTTTTAACGGTTCACCAATTATTGAAGAAAAACGATACAGTTATCTTCTATCAGTTTAACACTTTGTTATCGGTCTGTGCAGGTTTTTATATCAAAATATCAATTTTTTTTTACAAATATCAAGTAGATACCTACGTCTATAGAGAGGCAAGGTGTACACGAAGGGTTCTATTGTAACTAAATAAATAATAAAATGTAATGAACTTTTTAATTTTCATGGCGGCCATTTTGGATTCTCCACCACGGTTCATTTTATGTTTGGCACTCAAAAGTTTTGTCTTGTATGTGTGCGAGTATCGAGTTGCGGAGAATAGCCCGTGATTAATTCTACCTATTATGTCGACCCAGTCATACATAGGTACACCCATGTACTTAAAAAAAAATAACAAACAATATAATATGCACTAAAAAGTATAAAAATAATTGCGTTTTTTTATACAATCTAATAAATAAATCTAATTCTAGTTACGATTGCTCTTATTTTTGAAATCGGTGTCCTCCCGCCGCGACATCGCTCTCGCCTCTCCTAACGTAAAGTGTGCGACTCAAGCACATCTCACCTATAACTATGTTTATAGTTACAAACCTACCTTGGCGGACACCGACTCTGCAGTACACAACTAATAATATGTTTAAATATGTGTAGATCTACAAAATTTTGCAATGCAGCAATGAAGTCGGTTTAAAAGACAGTTTTAAGAAGACCATTAATTATCGAGAGTCATTCCATAAATATTGGATCATTTCATGTGGAAATCTAGAGAAACGGTATCTAGATACCGAGTCCACGAGGTGTTACGAAATAAATAATTTATTACTTATATCATACGGTCTTCAATTTAAATTATTTACGTTATAATAAGGTCGCAACAACTGATAAACGCATTCGTACAAACTGTGTCGCACTGCGATGTCGCAAAAAACATTCTCAACGAAAAATTTACTCAAAATACTTTTAAAAGGATTAAAATTCGTGTAATTGTAACTGTATTTTAAGATTAGTTTTTTACGTAATGTAACATAATATGTTACATTATAATAACAATATTATTATAACATATACAAATGATTTGAGTTTTCTTTAGTGTTAATTCCCCCAATATTTGTTTTTAAACAATTCGACACGTGTTTCGCTCAGTCTCGTGCCAGATTTTGGCGAGACAACACGTCCTGAGGATGCCTCGTGTAGAAGTATTCAATATTTTTTTTTTACGTGTAATTGTAACTGTAAATTTTTAAAATTAGGTGTTTGCGTAAGGACAAAAATTTTTTTTTCTATTTCTTTAAATTTTACATAATATACTTTTTAAAGGATTAAAATTCGTGTAATTGTAACTGTATTTTAAGATTAGTTTTTTACGTAATGTAACATAATATGTTACATTATAATAA
>CATIXQ010000021.1:4360170-4373659 GCA_949711755.1 Leptidea juvernica | reverse complement strand
TTTAAAATTAGGTGTTTGCGTAAGGACAAAAATTTTTTTTTCTATTTTTTTAAATTTTACATAATATACTTTTTAAAGGATTAAAATTCGTGTAATTGTAACTGTTTATTAAGATTAGGTTTTTACATAATGTAACATAATATGTTACATTATAATAATAATATTATTATAACAATTTTTTTTCTACTTTTGAAAATTTTACATAAAATACTATTTAAAGGATTAAAATGCGTTTAGTAAGTATTAAATATCGGCGAAAAATGGCCTCCTATTTCCTCTCCCTCCTTTCCTTTTCCGAGAATTCCCGCCACCCCACACCCCCCTTATATTTATATTATACAAGGGACATATCTATGTATTTATTTACCTTAGTTTTAAGCTCTAGTCGTTAGTCTTAAGTTAGGTTAAGTGATAGCAAATAGCCAGGTTTTCCCAGTTTCCTGGATTTTCCCCCACAAACCTAATGTATTAGTTTTTTAAGCATAATAAAGTTTTATCCCTCAACACGTAGATAGTGTTGTAGAAATAAGTTTTCTGATACCCACATATATAAGGCTTAATGTTAATTGCTTTAATAAGTAGATTATAAGTAATTATAAATATATATTTACTACCAAATATAGACATTTGGAATTTGATTTTTTTTTAATGCGTTTAATTGTAGCTGTATTTTTAGATTAGGTTTTTGCGTAGTGTAAAATATTATAACAATTTTTTTTTTCTATTTTTTATGTGATAAAATGACGAGCATCCACGTAGCACTAAATTCTTAAAAATTTTAAAAATTCTATATTTCTTTATTCAGTATTAACAATTTTATCACTTTCAATTATCAGGCTTTATGCTAAATTTAATATGACTTTACTATTGCGACTCTGAGTAGAAGTCATATGCAACACAATTGTGTTTTAAATACATCAAAAAGTTTTATGGGACTCAATTAAGAAAAAAAATAAATGCCTTTTATACTTACAAAAATAAATAAATTATTCAAATCCGACAGGAATATCTACAGCTTAGCGCGTTAAAACACTGAAATAACTCTTCTATTATATTTTAAGTGCAAAAAAATGCTGTGAGAGTTTCTTGCGCCGTTGCTTCTCTCTCAGAGCGCCATTCCACCTTCGCACGACACGCCACAAATTAGGCTATCATCCCCACCATCTGGATGTGTGGCGGTCCTCCACAGTGCCGTTTTCAAGGAGCTTTCTTCCACGTACTGCAAAGCTGTAGAATGAGCTTCCTTGTGCGGTATTTCCGGGACGATTCGACATGGGTACCTTCAAAAAAAGCGCGTACACCTTCCTTAAAGGCTGGCAACGCTCTTGTGATTCCTCTGGTGTTGCAAGAGAATGTGGGCGGCGGCAAAAAAATAAAAAAATAAAAAAAAATTGTTTCCGAAGCGGTGATAGTGTTAGAAACGACATCAAAAAGAATTCTAAAGGATTCAATTTTGAGAAAATAAAAGTCTTTTAAATACCTTTTATGTGTTCAGCTCTATGATGCATCTAGTATTGATTATTAAGTAGTTTTGTTTACCAGAGGAATTGCAAACAACAGTTGACTAGTCACCGTTCTGCGTGTTGATATCGCATTAAGGTTTTTATCGTTAGAGCATAGATAATTAATGGACGATCAATTATTGATGTAGCCTGACTGTCTGTTGTGTTCACTTTTTATGATCCTCCGTGTTTCTTAGAATCGTAAAGGTTATTGGACGTTTTCTTGAGAACATCGATAAACGTGGGATGGGTAACTTAGGATATGTCGAGGGGAGCGATGGCTGGTTCATGCGTCATTATCTGAGCGCTGCTGGTAGTGACTGCTCGTGCTCTCATCACGAATTCTGCTTTGTTAGTAAGTAATAAACGTACCCTTAAGATTTTTTCGTCTTGAAAGTCTGTTACGGCTGTGAAAACGTCGAAAATTTAGGTTGGACAGTTAAACTCTATTTTGAGCAATTTACGCACACTAGCACAAAGTGACATACAAATCGCGAATGTAAGACTAAAGCTAGCTAAATTAATAAACCTGGCCTGATTTCATCGGTTGTCTAATCTCAATTTTCTTCAACGTTTTCACAGCTGTGATAGTCTCTTAGATCATTTATACGACATACGAATATGACAGCTGTGAAAACGTCGAAAAAGAATAGAGTTTAGAACTAACCTCTATTTTGAGTAATTCACGCCCACTATCAAAGTGTCATACAAATCGCGAGTGTAAGACGTTGCTTGTCACGCACACTAAACTAATATTATCTACTGGACTGTTTTAGCGGTTGTCTAACAGCACAGAGACATATAAATTACTTACGGCCGTGGCCAATATATTATCAACAAGTAGAGATAAATAACTACCTTCTACTGTCAGTAATTAGCTGTCAATAATCTGAAGCTGTCCCAATATACGCAATAAGTCATTCTTAACGCCTCATATTGGGACGCGTGAATTGTTATTTCCACACAAACTTATATCGCTGGTAAGCTATATGTCGTCCCATTAACAGACAGCGTGTACGGATAAGGTGAGTTACCGTTGATAAGTTTATTGGGACAGAAAAGTCAACGATGGTTACGATTTTTATCTCAAGTAAGAGATAGACTGAATATTGGGAATGGCCTTTAATCTAGCTAGACATCTAAGCATAGTCTATTCAGACGTATTAAGGATTTAAGATTGGAAGTAATAACTAAACAGCATTCACTTATTGACTTGTTTCTCTGTAGTAATGGAGGGTTATCGTTTTTGGTACAATTTCTCAAACTTATCTCAAACTTACTGAATTTCGGACTTATCACGCTTTGTTTTATCACTAGTGGGAGGCTCCTTTGCTAATGGGTACCACAACGGCGCCTATTTCTGCCGTGAAGCAGTTATGTGAAAGCATTACTGTGTTTCGGTCTGAAGGGCGCCGTAGCTAGTGAAATTACTGGGCAAATGAGACTTAACATCTTATGTCTCAAGGTGACGCGCCCAGTTGTAGTGCCGCACAGAATTTTTAAGGTTTTTCAAGAATCCTGAGCGACACTGCATTGTAATGGGCAGGGCGCATCAATTACCATCAACTGAACGTCCTGTTCGTCTCGTCCCTTAATTTCATAAAACAAAAACTTTGGAAATGACCTATCGATACGATATTTGTGATACATACCTAAAAAACGGGAGCACAAGGGCATTTCATTGAAAAAGTATCAGAATAGCAAAATTAATAGTTATTAATGCAACTGTTGTGTAATAAGGGGTATTAAAACACGAATGTGGGTTTATCACACGAGGCGAAGCCAAGTGTGATAATAGTATCACATGAGTGTTTTAATACCTAATTATCAACAGTTGCGTACAAGACTTTATCTACACCCATACTATGAATCCTCTATAAAAGATTCTGAAACAGTTATCTTACTGCTAACATTAAAAAAGCCAGTCCTAGTAACCATAATATCATCCAAAGGAGTGTTATTATGAAAACGGATGATGTAATGTTGTACTGAATATCATTACAACACTCGTTTGGATGATGTAATGGTTATTAGGACATTGGGTGTTTTAATGTTGGCAATAAAATAACTGTTATAGAATCTTTAATAGAGGATTTAAAGCATGGTTGTAGATAAAAATACATTAAATAACATTTATCAAAACAGTACACCACATCACATCCCCCACTACTGAACCCCTTCCGCAGAACAGATATTTATCATCACAAAACACATTTGGGTCATCTAAGACTCTCGTAATCTACGCTCATATATTTTACATGTTATTCAACTATTTGCCCATGTCGTTGTACGGTCTGCAAATAAATCGCCGTTTTGTTAGTAAATCTGTGGGTATATATATAAATTACTTTTTTTTGTACTCCTCTGCTTTCATCTGTCATTTATACAGTCGCGATCAGTAATATAAGTAGATACTATTACAAACATACTTTATTGAGTCTTTGGAAAAGTCTATACTCTATGCCCTAAAAAAGCATTACACAAATAAAACTTGTAAACAAAAAATCTTGTATACAAGATTTAATCAACGATACGTCACTCGAACGGTTGGCTCAGTTGGAAGAGCGCTCGCATGGCACACGAGAGGTCGCGGAGGTCGTGGGTTCGAATACCGCATCGTTCATAAAATTTTGTTTTCAGTTTTATTTGTGTAATAAATCTTTAATTTTTAAATTTAATTAGGGTTATCACTTTAAAACATAAAATTGTTAAAAATTGCATTGTTTACCGTACTAATTATAGTACGCCAGAAAAGCGCAGTTGTTTTGGTACCACAGAAAATAAATCTAGGTTACGTATGGTAGGTTCATAGAAATATTCGGTAATACATAATTCATACTATATTAAATACATAATATTTTCATGTTTATCATTCGACTAAACATTTTAATGTTAAATTAAGAAAAAACATAAATTAAAAATTTGTTTTAAAAACAAATATTGGCGGAATAAACACTAAAGAAAACTTAAATCATTTGTATAATTATGGATTTCCGCAATGTAACGCCTAATTCAATAAATTTTCACATTTACTGCTTTGGCTGTATGGGTGTACCTTTGCTATTCCTGGAAGAAAAAATGAAACCACTCACTAGATATAAGTATGTATACAGTACATTTCCCGCCCATTTACGCGACGATTTGAAAACATGTGAAATAAAATTCCTAGTCGTAGAAAAAATATTGTATGCGACACGTTGTATAACTAGATCAAAAAGGGCGCGTGGCGTCATTCATTGAGCAAACCCACGCCACTGTTGCATAAAATAATATTACGTTAAAAAATCGTCCAACCAAAGGGCTATAATGAGTCTTTTTGAGTTTTTTAGTGAAATACAAGTAATGAAAAGCTGTGGGGAAGTCTAGAAATTAGAAATAAATTTTCATCAAATATTTTTAGAAGTAAGACTTTACTTAAGTATATAACCTGATTATCTGTGGCATAACCCTGTTTCATAAATACCAGATCCCTTACAATGCATTGTCTAATATGCGGACCGTACATCGCGCAGACTACAATTCAATACATTTATCATAATAACGCTGTGGAGCACACAATGACCCGTCCAGAGAGGTTGTCACCTTTGTCACCTGGCATTTCTCACATCACAATAACCGTACGAGCGTATATTTTACACACCGCTTACATATATAATGTAGTGTACTGTATATAATAATACCTGGACGACCGAGCACTGCTTGGATTTATGAATGTACAAAACTTGAACAAAAAAGCAACTAATATCTGGATTCGAACCGGAGACTTCTGCTTTCCGGATCCCCCAATGTCCCAACTGAGCTATTATAGTCTTGTATATAGTGGCGAAATTTACCTTTGTATTCTTATCTTATTGTAGCTGTTTCTCATAAAAACATGGATAAAACTACATTTTTTAAAATTGGAAGCTAGATCGATTACTCGCCCCCGAAACTACCTATATACTAAATTTCATTAAAATCGTTGGAGCCGTTTCCGAGATTCAGAATATATAAATACAAGAATTGCTCGTTTAAAGATATAAGATATTGTATAAGGTAATTTTATAGAAATCCTAAAGGCAAAATGCTCAATCCTTCAACGTTAGTTAGATTAGATAAAAATGAAACCCATTTGAACAGTGATCAGCTCAGATAAATTAAAGTAATTTATACATAAAAGTATATACCAGTAGTCCGATTTTAATTATACCGACGGGGCAACGGAGCAGGTCACATATGTAATAGCCTAAATACATGATCGTTACGGCCGAACTATTGGACGCTGTCTGGTGTCGGACCATTTTCGATGGTATGTCGTTTTGTCTATCACACAAAATCATTATTATTACCGTCCGGACCGTACTGAGTACGACGTCGGACGACCGGTAAAAATAATATGTTGAAGCTAACAACTATAATTTAATATAAGTATAAAACAAAATAACCGTATTTATGCTCAAAGTCAGTCTTGGTTGGATACGAACGATTCGGACTTCATCAGAGCTGAAGACTGGCCGTTGTCAAGTCCCGATCTTAATCCGATGCATTATGATTTATGGTCAGTTTTAGAGAGAGAGTACAGCTTGCTCTAAACGCCATCATAATTTGGAGTCCCTAAAACAAGCGGTACGATTGGCGATTAAGAATTTTCCTATAGAAAGAGTGCGTGCTTCTATTAATAACTGGCTTTTAAGGACTGTATGAAGCCAATGAAGACCACTTCGAATATTTTTTTAAATTTTAAATTGTTATTAGCAATAAACATTTTTTTCTCTATTTCTGTATTTATGGCAAGACTAGGTATAAATAATAATAATATTCTCAGTAGATTTAAAAAAAAAAACTTTTATTTTGGGTTTGAAACAAAGTTAAAAATTATCAGATTTAGGAATAAATTTTAAGAAAAGACAATGTATTTATATATACTACTATTATAATAATTTTGTCGTCAACTAAGTATATTTAAGTGAATGATCATCAAATACAATGGCAGCGCTTATTGAAAACAGATTTCACACAGTTTCGACTCGAGGCGATAATCGATGGAATTATATCGTAAAACTTTATATGTGCAATGTTTACTCGAGGTTTATATCCCATCTCTTTCACTCTCGCACAACTCTCTATGAAGACAGGGACAAAAGTATTTAAGAGACATGATAAAATTGACAATTACCAAAAACAAACTGGCCATTTTTAAGTTACAGATATTGAATCGATTTATGATTTCGATTCCGTTGATTGATTTGAGCACATCAAATAGCTCCTGATTTATTGAAGTGAAAATTCTTAAGCATCGTTGTGGTTTGAAAGTCGATGAAACGGAAAAGCAAGACAGTAAAAAGAGATACACATAAATTCATAAGATTTAACGTGGGGGAAAATGATATAGGAAGCATTATACTGCGAATTCCACCTTCGCACGACACGCTACAAGTTAGGATATCATCCCCACCATCTGGATATGTGGCGGTCCTCCAAGTGCGGTTTTCAAGGAGCTTTCTTCCTCGTACTACGAAGCTGTGGAATGAGCTTCCTTGTGCGGTGTTTCCGGGACGATACGACATGGGTACCTTAAAAAAAAGCGCGTACACCTTCCTTAAAGGCCGGCAGCGCTCTTGCGATTCCTCTGGTGTTGCAAGAGAATGTGGGCGGCGGTGATCACCTAACACCAGGTGACTCGTTCGCTCGTTTGTCCTCCTTTTCCATAAAAAAAAGAAAAAAAAATAATTTTGGTACCAGGGGATCATAGTTGAAATAGAGATTGTCTTATATATGGCGCGAGTATATAGTAATCTATTAAATATATAATTAGTGTAATTCTCTTAAACAGTACGTGGGTAACACTGAAAATGTTTAGAACTGGACTGTTACAAACATTGCAAATGAACCTAATGGTAGCATATTGCATTCATTTGTCATTTGTTTTTGTGAATTGGCGGCAAATCACGGCATGGTTTTATCTTCGAAAATTACTTTCATCCCTTATTCAACCCATTCATGCCTTTCATGCCATTCATCCCAAACATACGAATTTTGATCCCATATTTCATCCCTACACCATTCGGAAATTTAAAAACGCTAGACTAAATATTTATTTACTTCTTATCAAGTGCCGAAATACAAAGTTTTATGGAGACAACTTCGATAATGACGAACTTTCATACAAACTTTCGTCCCCTATTTCAACCCCTCCATTTATTTTTTCGCAACAAAAGGTAGCCTATGTCATTTTCAAAGCTCTATTCTATCTTTGTATTAAATTTCATCGAAATCGGTTGAGTGGTATAGGCGTAGAAGCGTAACAAACAAACTAACATTAACATTTATAATATTAGTAGGGATTATTCAAATGATTTGAGTTTTCTTTAGTGTTAATTTCGCCAATATTTGTCTTTAAACAATTCGACACGTGTTTCGCCTCTACACGAGGCATCCTCAGGTCATGTTGAGTCGCCAAAATCTGGCTCGAATTGTTTAAAGGCAAATATTGGCGGAATTAACACTAAAGAAAACTCAAATCATTTGAATAATTATGGATTTCCGCAAAGTAACGCCTACTTCAATAAATTTTCTTAGTACGGATTGTATGTATTTGGAAATCGAACTGTTTAATTAGTATGCGGACTTCTGTTCTGAATTTCTCATTTGTAACTGTATAAATACACAACGTATAACTGTTTTTGTCCCAAAGAAAATAAAATAAATTATATTTCAATCTCACTAACAAGAATTACGATCAAAGTCGGCTAGTAAAATAATATTGACGGTAAAGAGACGAGGCAACAATAACAAAATTCATATAGTTATTTTAGGAATATTTTCTTAATAGGCTAAGATCCCACCGTTTGATTATGCACACCTACGTGTTTATTTTGGCAACCTCTACTTGCGGCCATTTTTGGCAACCATGGTCTAAATTTTACCAGTTTAATTAACAATTCTCGCTCCAGTTAAGTGCAGCAAGTATATGAAACAATATTATAAAGAATTACATAAATTTCATCAAAGTTAGTAGATATACCTACGATATATCGTGATATGTATGTAAGTATGCAAACGGGCAAAAGACTCGTCGCCATCAATATTGATTAGGTGACCAAATTAAAGTGTCAGGTACGCGAATGAGGTGCCGCGATGGTAAATGATAGTCATCTGATGGTGGTAACTCGCGGACAATTCTGAAGCTTATCACTTGGTAATTATCCAAAACTTGTACTATAATGAACGGTTTCAGGCACGGTTGTAAGGTACAGGCTTAAGCGATAAGACAGGCTACTCAAAATAAGGTACAGAAAAATTCATTTATGCTCTCTTTATTGGATTGCTAAACGGAAATCCAATTTAAATCGTTTTTCATCAATAAGAATTACTATATATTATTAATTCAAACAAAACAAATCTTATAACTATATTAACAATACTATGATTACATAAAATTAAAACTATCACTACGGGGAACCGTACGAAGAATACTGGCAGCGCTTGGGTTGCCACTAGCCCTATTGAGGCGAGAAAATAGTACTTTGTACATTTTCCTAGCCTCTGGGCCCCACGGGCAAATGCCTCGACACCAAAGAAGATAAATAAATATTGAAATTAAAGTCAAACAGCCCGACTGTTATGTGAACTTGGACGCTACCCGCAAGATTAAGTAAAGTATTTGCTTAATGTACGATCAAATAAAATACTATCCTTTGCGTCGTGAAGTCAGGTAAAAAAATAAGAAAACTATACCCTTTTTAGGATTAGTATGTCATCTATCTATCTGTCAGGACTCTATTAACCATCCATCCTTAGAGAAAGTTTACTCGTGTCTACGAGGCATAACAATCAAGAAATATCAACATTATTCCAGAGAAAGTGTCCTGTCCAAATAGTATCAGCAAGTTCCGAAATTCGGAACAAACCTGATGTAATAAGCTATTATTTTCGCAGTACAAATAAACACTTCAAATTCTAATCTATCTCTAAAGCGCATCGATGATTTATGCCATATTCGGGAATCATTGTAACACAAAAGTAACAGGGTGAAGTTGGTTCCTAAAATTTTCTGAGTGCCTCATTCGTTATTATTTTTTTTGGTTTCTTCGTCCATTATTAGAAGAGGCAAAGGGGTCAAGCCCGTACAGCCGTATTCGTTATTTAATAATTAATTGTCAAAGCCATCGTTGCAAGATTTTAACAATATTGTTCTTTGTACAAACTTAGCACACGGAATAAATAATTTTAAGGATTTTTGCTTTCTTAGGCCATACGCTATTACGCTAGATCTTGTCCCTGGCACGGCTGCCCATCTTCACTCAGTGCATGTTATTAACGAAGTGAGTTATGGCGCTGACACACTGCGCCACAGAAGCGATAATTAGCCGACAATTTGATTTCCAAGAATCTCCGAAATACGTCCGCAACGTGAGAGTGCTGTTATTATCTGAAAGTGATACCGCAGCCGCGTTGATTAATGAGTTTCGCTAATGGATAGAAGGCTGATGTGAAAACGAAACTCAGTTCAAAAATACGCCTAAAAATTTTCAACAGTATCCCTATCTGTCGTTAATTAATAAGTGTGTCTGACATTGATTTGATACCCGCAACGGAGGAGGCTCTTCTGCACCGGTTGCCGGCTAGATTATGGGTACCACAACGGCGACTATTTCTGCCGTGAAGCAGTATTGTGTAAACATAATTACAATTTAAATAATGCATGAGCATAAGAAACATCTACAATCCTCTCTGTACTACAAGAATTTCCGTAACATATTATGCCAGTTCTTACAGTATCACATCAAAAAGGGAAAAGTGGCAGATACTATAAAGCGCACGGAAGGTTACCAATGCTTTACACTGATCGGATAAATTTCATTTTGGTCCACATTTAGTGGAGCAATCAACTTGAAGGAGATTTTTTAAATGCAGCAAGATTATGAAGAGCATTACATGAAGCAGGCTCTTCTACTACAAAACGGTCTTAATAGCTCTATTTAGAAGAATCACAACAAAAGATAAATCGAAATGTTTTAAGAAATCTCAATGATTGAGATTATCCATACTGTATTTACTTCTCAATTAGAGACAAAACATAAATCAAACTAAGAAGCTGTACAAATTGGAGCCAAGAGCTAATAAACAAAACAAAATTAATGATGAATAACTATTAATTGTTAATCAATAAGCACGTAATAGAGATATGGAAACATCTCCCGTGGGTGCGGATGATATAAAAAACTGTCGATTATCAGCCTACAGAATCATTAGTCAAGTTTCGACAGCACGGCCCACACCAGTTAATGTAAATCGTTAATTGCTTAATAGCCGCTAAATATACTTGGAATAAGAATGACGTTTCAAATAAGCAAATAATACATAAGCTGTAACATGAAATCATTAGTGTACACTGGTAACTGGTAACCAACGTTGAAGGTATCGCTTCAAACGCAAAATAAACCAATGTTTTGAATAGTGGTGAGGCGTAAGTTGAACTGGCAAACAGAAAAAAAGTGTTAATAGAGATGTTACTGGGGGTGAGTGACAGTTACTGACAAGAAATGTTGATGTTAATTCAAATTTGAATACTTATTCAGCGTCTAAAACTACCACCCATTCGAAAAAGTATGCCATAGATCTGAGTAGAACGGGCACAGGAAACTCCATGGACTTTTTATCTTAGAAATATGGATACAATGTAGTATCGTACAATAAAATTTAATAGCTTGAATGCGGTCGCTCCATTCCGAATCTGTGCTATCAATAAGAAAGTCATTTTTGTTATAGTAACGTTTACCATACAAACGTTTTTTAACAATTCTTTTGAATTTCGTAATACATTCATTTTGTAAATTTTCTGGAATCTTTGATCATGGATGACATACTCAGTAGACTGAAAATTGATAAAGTGATTGTGTGGATGGATTTGTTGGCGTAGGTTTGTTAACACGTACTTTCCCAGATGTGATAGGAGATATACTGAAAAGGAAGCCGGTGCAAGACTAGCAAGAATAAGACTGTTCGCAACTGAAGGTAAATGCGAAACGAGAAGGGTGTAGTATGATTGAGGTTCTTACGTTGTTCTACAGGTCGAGATTTCCAGAACGAAAAGTTTGAAACCTAAAACGCACTGTGTTCTTTTGCGACACCGCAGCCATACACATCAATAAACACTTCGATTCGTTTCTCGTACTCGTAAATATAACGATATTTCAAGTTTTCCATTTTGTAAGCTGAGTAACGCAAAGAAAAGAAGAAAAAACAAATGAAGTACGGCTTTCGAAACGCAAATGCGTGAGTAAAGAACTGCATATATTTGAATTTGAAATTCTTAACTAAAGAGGAAATATTTGGGATCAAAGTGGTCAGCCAGTACGTCAAAAATCTAATTTCATAATATGTAAGGACGCACATAGCCTTCTTTCTGCCTCTCTAACGACTGGTGCATAGTACAGGCTAGTTTGAGGCAAGATAATTTGTGTAATAGTGTGTCAATATTATCATTTTTATGATTTAAGTATTAACGGGATTATTGAGTGAAACACAAATTGCATGTTTTCAATACTAGGCCTTACCAGCTGCTATTTACAGGCAACTTGATACCATAAAAGCACAATTAAACAACAAACAGATTCGCCAGTAACATCTGATACAGTTATCATGAATTAAGCTCATTGGTTGCGACCAGCGCAGATAATATTTCACATAAAACAAAGCCTACCTACAATATCGGCCGACAAAGCAACATCGCAAATCTCACAGACAACGGACGATAACTATCTTATTCTTTCAACAATGGCCGCGCTCATAAGCCGAGCCTAATTAGTTATATTCAAAGTGCATTGTGCTGGTTATCGGGAATTATACAATAAAACGTTATCTAGGCCGATACGGTGCGGATTGCGAGCGAGCGACAATCACGGGCTTTTTTGGACTACCCGCATTCGAGACTAAACGTTACTTATACATTACTGCTTTTACAGTTTCTACAATTTGCTATAACCCACGTCATATTTATTTTATTATTATTTCACGAGACAAATTTATATTATAAAAACAAAAAAGCAGTAAAGTATAAACAAAATTAATAAAATTCAGGGCACTTACGATGTCTTTTTGACGGAATAACATTGGTCTAGTGAACTAGTTAAAAAGACGAGAAAATCGCGACTATTAGGAACTACGGCTTCAAGGAACTTTCTTCCACGTACTAGAAAACTGTGATCTTCCTTGTTTACCTTAAAGGCCGGTAACGCGCCTGCGATTCCTCTGGTGTTACAAGAGAATGTGGGCGGCGGTGATCACTTAACACCAGGTGACCCGTGTGCTCGTTTCTCCTCTTTTTCCAAAAAAAACTATTTTAGCACATAATCGTCCCGAGATAGTAATAATTAAAATATATTAACCTATAAACAATTGAATTTCACTTAAGAACTTTAATCATTTATTTCGTTCATAGCAGGTAAACAGAGATTTCTACTACCCAGAAAATAATAACCGTGCATACTATAGGTATTTCCCAGATGTGGAAAATAAATAATTAAGTATCTCGAGACGCAGACATGTATATCACTCAACCAAATTTTAGCCTCGCATAACACAGAAGCAGCAATGTATTTGCAACATTACCATAATCTCGCAGATAGGAGCGGTATGGAGTGACGACGTGCGCAGAATACATAATGGCGCGAAGTGCTAGCTTGTGTTGCAAGAGTATTGTTCCATCTGACAGAATTTCAGAATGTGCCGAGTACCAACGAAACTCAGCCTCACAAATTTAAACAAGACAGTTTACTTAAATGTGCCTTACCAATGAAATTAATTTAAACATTTCAAAGGTTTAAAATATGTCGACTAAAGTAATTATTCTTTTATAATATAAATTTATGAAAAACTTAACAAAAAAAATATGCTATTTTTCGCAGTCAATTGAAAAAAGCGTCAGGTTGAATTAATAGATCAAACTTGATAAAAAAAAAAATTACAAAAAAACAACCGCCTTCAAAAACACTATTCCAAAACAA
>CATIXQ010000021.1:4345996-4360070 GCA_949711755.1 Leptidea juvernica | reverse complement strand
ATAATTGCGCATTTTTTTTACAATCTAATTAATTAATGTTATTCTAACTAGAATAACATTAATTAATTAGATTGGTAGAATAATGGTAACTACCATTATTGTTATTTTTGGAATCGGTGTCCTTCCGCCGCGACCCGCTCTCGCCTCTCGCCTCCTCACGACTCAAGCACATCTCACCTATAACTATGTATGTAGTAATAGACCTATCTTGGATGACACCGACTCCAAAAATTACAATAATCGTAACTAGAGTCGCATATTGAGTTATTCGTAAATTTATCATCCAATTTGCTACACGTATATATAGCAAAATTTAAGACTTTTATGGTTTTCTCATGGATTCCACCGTCAGAATTGGACCAAATTACAATGGGACCACTTGGGAAGCACGAGCTTACAAATAAAAAAGAATAAAAATCGGTTAACCCAGTCGAAAGTTTTGAGGTAATAAACATAAAAAAAAATACCGACGAATTGAGAACCTCCTCCTTTTTTGAAGTCGGTTAAAAAATGTATTTTGACCTATCTTTAATCTAATATATAAAATTCTAGTATCGCAGTGTTTGTTAACAAACTAGAAACGAGAATCGGCCAACATCTACTTTTCATACTTCTAAATGATAAGGATGACCCACCCCAAACAATTATTACTGACAATTTTTTTAAATTTTATTTTATTATGATTTAGCATTAAAAAAATACATACTTCTTCATATTTTCACTCTTCTATGATTAACCCCTGATTTTTAATGGCGATTTTTATATTATTCTGTTCCATCCACAGATCCGCAAGAGATTTTATATATTTGATAGGTCTGAGAACCGTTCGTCATCTATTTTTTATACCGCAATAAATTTAATGATTGATTTTTTAACCGACTTCAAAAAGGAGGAGGTTCTCAATTCGTCGGTATGTTCTTTTTTAATTATTTTAATTGGCAATACAACGTTTGGTAGGTCAGCTAGTAATACGAGTATTATAAAGAAGTAAAGTTTGTGAGATTGTAGAGGGAAATCTCTAGATCTACTGAACCGATTTTGAAAATTCTTTTATCAATAGAAAGCCACGTTATTTTTCAGTGTTACAAGAAAAAATGAAAAGACCTTTTCGTGGTAGTCAGATTAGCAAAGTAAGTCGGAGATAAAACGGTCGTTCAAAAACGATCCCTACGAACGCTGCATTAACAATGAATGATTTATCAAAGAGAATTTAAACACTACATTGATATATGCTTCAGTTTGAGCGCTTGATAGTTCCTACAAAAAAAATTGCGAGAGCATACAAAGAGGATGTAAATACTACGTAATAGCCGGCGGGACTGTCTAAGAAAAAATTTAAATTTAGTTTAGTATGAAACGTGCAGTGATTTGAAATAAGTTTGGAATAGTAGTTATTATAGTATGATGATTGATTACGATGTATAATCCGGCTAGGTTTGAAAGCAAACAGTTGCTTAAAACGTATTGGATTTCGGCTATCTCCGTTTTTTACAAGATTATAGCCGTCATCTGTCAATTTATCAATGACTGCACGTTTCATACGATCGAATGAATCGTTTTTTTCTAAGAGTTTCGCTAGGCTGACAGCATATGTCTAATTTATATAATTATTTTCAAATCATTAGCTCATGTTTATCGGTAATATTATTATCAACAATTATGAGTTATTATCAAATTAAGTAATAGTATAGCCGTAAAAATATAACCTTCATTTTAGCAGTCAGGGAATAAATCATAGCAGTCAGTACTAACCGAACCGCCTTCATAATTTAATCACGAGTAAAAATGTTTACCGCCCTACGAATTGGGCACGGGTCAGCCCAGCGCCGGAATTAGGGGAGGGCAACCGAAGCTACAGCCCCGGGGCCTCAAAACAGGGGCCCTCAAAATATAGAAATAGGGAAAAAAATCAAATTCAGACTAGTAAACACTAGTAACCAACTTTTCCTCTGATATTCTTTTTCACGTTTTACCTTTACCCACAGTAATTGTACAAACATGATATAAGAAAAAAAATCGTAGATTTTCTGTTAATATTCCAATAATTTATTTATTGCAAGCTCGACTGAAAAAATAGTCAATTTTATTTGTTTAATATATATATATTATAAGAATAATAGGGGGCCTTCACTCATTTGTTGCCCCGAGGCCTCCAACCTCTAAATCCGGCATTTGGTCAGCTAGTATTTGAAAAACACGATCATTACGGGAATTTAAGAATCTGACAATATTCATTCCAAAATTCCGTTTTTTACTTACGAATATTTCGAAATTCTACTTTTCATAAAACGGTTTAGATCACTGAATGTATAATGCGTGATTTATGAAATACGATAAACAAAATGAAACTGAATTTACTTATTTATACATAATCCACAGCTCTTATAAAGATTTAAGTAATACATATAAATGTGATCTGACAGCCAAAAGGGGATTAACATTTTAAAGGCCTTAATTTAAAGCAATCAACACAGTAATACACCATGATTTTATTTGGACAGATGTGTGTGTGTGTATAAGTGTGTGTGGATGTGTATTCGTTTTAATGTGATAAAACAAAGCTAGTCTAAATATGACTATGAAAAGATAGCTTACTGAACTATCTTAGAAAATTTATTGAAGTAGGCGTTACTTTGCGGAAATCCATAATTATCCAAATGTTTTGAGTTTTCTTTAGTGTTAATTCCGCCAATATTTTTCGTTTAAACAATTCGACACGAGACTCAATTTCGTGCCAGATTTTGGCGACTCAACATGTCCTGAGGATGCCTCGTGTAGAGGCGAAACACGTGTTAAAAAGACACATATTGGCGGAATTAACACTTAAGAAAACTCAGAACATTTGGTGAACTATCTTAATGAAATCATAAAATTATATTGCAACTAATATTCATGTCATTTTTGAATTTGAGTTTACTAAAATATCAACCGAACTAAACTTATTATTATAGTTTATGTTTTTGTTTTCTCTTCCCCAAATCAATCCCGTTTGTAAGCTGACTTTGAAACAAATCTTCATTATATTTTTCTAACTCAAATGGGTATTGACCGAAAACATGTTTCATAGTTGTAAAAAGAATCCGGATTTGAAGTTATATTTATAGTTAATATTTAGACATTATCTCTAGTAACTCTTTACTTAAGAACAGACTTAAATAAAACAAAGAGAAACTATAAGTCATCTCAATCTGCATACTGTAATACATCAGTGAAGATTTCAATCAAATCGAATGACAAGCAAACGAACTGACAAATAGACAAAAACAATGTATACAATTGTATTGGGATCTGCGAATAAATATCCTAACAATAACTTTTTACAAAAGTACATCCAACGTATTCCAGCGATCTTGACCAGATCGTCGGTCCATCTTGTGGGGGGCCTACCAACACTGCGTCTTCCGGTACGTGGTCGCCATTCGAGGACTTAACTGCCCCAACGGCTATCTGTCAATCGAACTATACTTCAGTTTCGCAATCATTTTATCTATGTTTCTCTTACGGTGACTTTTGTTCTCCTACGGATCTCCTCATTTCTAATTCGATCTCGCAGGTCAAACCACTAATAATAAAAAAAAAAACATTGCAAATGCACTAATAAATTTTCATAGTAACATTTCTGTCACCATTTCAACATAGGACTTAGCATTTAAAGATTATGATATATATTTAAAGAAAAGTAAGGTTAATGTTGGCAAGCTAATTGGACAAGCATTGTGACATTGTTGTGCGCAAAGAATTGTTTATTCGGCTATTGTCCACAGGGGACGCTAACTAAAAACCTTACCCATACACAAAGGGTACAGATACTTTGCGAATGTAGCGTGTACGGTGATAGGAGTAGCGGTGGCGATAGCGATTTGATCATTGTCAAAAGTTGGTTGTCTTTGATGTTTACCTGTACTTTCACTAGATGTTTTTTTTTTCACTTTATGTTTTCACTCACTCTTTCGACGCCATACAAGTTCGTATCGAATAGGTAAAAAATCTCACACTTGACACTCGGATAAAAACGTACGCTCCATCAGTTTCTATTCTGATATCAATCACCCGCCACTTATAGCACACTGTTACTTACAATTCACGGCAAAATATGCTTTTGCCTTTCTCGGTTGTTTCTTTTAATGATAAGGACGAGACGAGCAGGATGTTCAGCTGTTGCTAATTGATACGCCCAGCCCATTACAATGCCGTGTAGTTCAGGATTCTTGTCCAAAATCCAAAAAAAATTGAGCGGCACTACAATTGCGCACGTCAACTTGAGACGTAAGATGTTAAGTCTCATTTGCCTGGTAATTTCACTAGCTGCGGCGCCCTTCAGATCGAAACTTTTTTACTTAAAAGAGAAAATTTATTGCTGTCGCAATATGGAGGCGCTACTAAAACACTTGGGATCGTACCGTACCGAGTAGAGGATAACATATTATTATATTTTTAGCATAATATCGAAGCTGAATACCAAATGACGTCCTATTGCTGGAAAACAAAATATTCTCTTTTATCGTTGTTACTTCCTTAATCTTCCATAAAAACTTGTTTTCGATTATTTTCTAAAGATTAAAGAAGCATATAATATATTAAATACAAATAAATACATATTTTGAAAAGGTGAAAATTTTAAAATATACCTCTACCCCATAAACGAAATACTCATGAAAAATCCAACGTACCAACTTAAGCAATATCTAATATTAATCACACCAAGTTCAATGTTTGATAAGAAAAATATAAAATGCTAATTCTAATTCCCGCTTCCGTCTATCTTATATAAACACCACCTTTCAGTACATTGCACAAACGACCGCCGACAGTGCGTAAGTCGAAATAGGGCTGTGCAAAAAAATAATATAAATCGAATAATTAAATTCTTACGTCGCGATATTTTTATCTTCGATACAAGGACGTCCTACTGTTTGACGCTTTTGTTTATTTCATGAAAAGATCTCAACTAAAGATTGACATAAATGATGTAATGAATTCAATACATGTTTGAAATGCCTAATTTTCGTAACTTAAAGCAATAATTATCAAATATATACACATACGACTGCTTTAGCTTGTGGAATATTGAAAACAGGTGGCTAGTGAATATTAGCGGTAAAAAACTTTTTAGAATCAATGCCTTGAGAGCTTGTCTATCTTAAATTATAGCAATTCTGGCAATTACCTAAGCCTTCATGGTATTTGATTGCCAGGCCAAAGACTCCAGCACCGGTACCGGCTTCAGTCCTGGAGCCATCCGTATACCACTTAATGGTATGTCTATCTAAATTTACCGTAGTATCGGAGTAGTCTTCCTTATTGCTAATAATTGGTCTAAATTTCTCAATATTTTTGAGGAATTTTATCATGCGGTAATCAGGTGTATGAGCACTTTGCGAGTCAGTTTAGGTTACGCTGGCTCGCATTTCATTCGTCCGTTCTATCCCGCTATTTTTATACTGATTATGGCCATTCTGTCGGTCGTTGTTACTGCTAATGTGGTAGTGTGGTAGTGGGTCTAGCTACCAATAAGTACAAGAGGAATCGGGGGGAAAGTCCTCCGTTCCTTCCAGCTAAACGTTTGCAGAACATGAGTGCCCGGTTGGCTTTAGATGGCACTTGAGCACTTCAAAAAACTTTTTCTCCTCAACCCACAAATGACCAGTTTGGGCCATTTGTATGGCAAAAAACCAGAGATCATTGATAACCATTCGTGTAAAATCAAAATCTTATTTTCAAAATCATGTCACATTTAAAAAGTGAGCTGTGATCGCCATTTTCGAATTTATATTTACTGTTAATAACTCGTTTTATATTTAATATTTCAAATGAAGAAAATATATTACTAAATAGTTGTAAGTGGCAGCCCTAGTGATATTTACCTAGCCGCCAGCGACAGGGACTACTGAGGCACTTGAATTTGAATCAGAGTTTAATTCATGACTATGACATGACAAAACCTAAGCAATAATAGCCCTACTTTACGTTTTGTGTCGCCGCGGCCGCTCGTGTTGCCACCATGTTCACTCCCTTACCATTCATTATAAGTAAACCTACTTAAATAAAGTTTTAAAACAAAATTTTATGAACGATGCCGGACACGACCTCTCGCGTTCCGTGCGAGTGCTCTTCCAGCTGTGCCAACCGTTCGAGTGACGTATAGTCATAAAATGTTATATGCTTTGTTCAACTCTCAGGTCAGGTTAACTCTCAGTTGAAAGAAATTGCGAGTGACAGGTTCCATTGCACAGGATGCCGGCTAAATTATGGGTACCACAACGGCGCCTATTTCTGCTGTGAAGCAGTAATGTGTAAGTATTACTGTGTTTCGGTCTGAGGGGCGCCGTAGCTAGTGAAAATACTGGGAAAATAAGACTTGACAGCTTATGTCTCAAGATGACAGTTGTATCCTGATCCGGCACTGTGTAGTAATGGGCAGGCCGTATCAATTACCATCAGCTGAACGCCCTGCTCGTCTCGTCCTTTATTATCATTAAAAAAGAGAACTCGCACGGAACGCGAAAGGAGGTGGGTTCGCGTCCCGCATCGTTCATAAAATTTTGTTTTCAAATTTTATTTGTGTATTAATCCTAGAAGTGAGGGTTCTCACTTTAAAAAAAACATAACAAATTGTATAAATATACCTATTTTTATAGAATAAATGAATTTACAGTAACTCCACACGTTACACTACATAAGTCTTGTTAGCTTAAACTCTTCAAAATTTTGGGATACGAGTAAAGTCATGAAGTATTTTCTTTGATTAAAGCGAGTGTTACACATTTAAAGGATTAAAACGCGTATAATTGTAACTGTATTTTAACATTAGATTTTTGCGTAAAAGTTACATTTTTATTTTTATTTTAGTAAACCCGAAATTTCAAGACCTTTCCAGATCTCGTCTTCAGGGGGACTGCAGCTGAAATGAGCAGTACTGGAAACAGTGCACAAGGAAGTAAGTTCAAATCACAGCTTGGTTGTACGGGGAAGACAGTTCCTTGAAAATCGCACTGTGGAGTAACGCCACACATCCAGGGGATGATAGCTGAACTGACGCTGAAAAGCCTTTTAAACAGATTGCTGTGCGAGCAATGTGCTATAAAAGGGTTCCAAAGTTTGATTGTCAAATTTATATATTTTACCGTTTACCAAATCTTTGAAAAGTTGATATTTAATGAGAGTGTTAATGAAAGTCATTGCTCTTTAAAATAATTATTTATAGCTTCCGAATTAAACAATTATTTTAAATACAATCTACCTAAGTTACTTAAGTAAGTTAAAGGGCAGTTGGCTACGGTGAGTTTAACATACACTGTACCAAAACATAGCTTTCAATTAAACAACAAGAAACATGATGTCTGGATCAATCATGGCCTCCCTCGACGATGTTTTAGGGAAGGACCCACCCCCTGACGTCGCCACAAGTAAGTCTTACAGATTCCTCGAATAGAGTCTGGACTGAAAGGACGTCTTTAGAGACACATATCTCGGCCTAGACCTTCACAAGAGGATTTAGGACTCATACAGCTGATCTTATATCTTAGGGTTCGACAGGACCAGAAATAGCAAAGTTCATTTCAATGTTTAGTTTGACGTGAATTATATTTCCTTCTGAACTATCTAATCTAATATATAAAATTCTCATGTCGCGGTGTTTGTAGTTAAACTCTTTCGAAACGGCTTGACCGATTCTCATGAAATTTTGAGTGCATATTGGGTAGGTCTGAGAATCGGACAACATCTATTTTTCATCCCCCTAAATGTTAAGGGTGGTCCACGCCAAATTTATTTTTTTATTTTTTTGACATTTGTTTTTAATTTTATGAGGCAGCATTAAAATACATACAACTTCAAATTTTCACCCATCTACGATCAACAGTTACTTTTGTATCGCGATTTTAATATCGGCAATACAACGTTTGCTGGGTCAGCTAGTATATATATAATACTATGACTGTTCATTGTCAGTACATTTATGAAAATTTAATATACGTTCACAAAAATCGTCACCTTTTTGTTCTTAATAGTGATTTTCATTATTATAACACTAGAAATGAGTGATTGCTTGTAACTAATTCTAGTAGGCTTCATAAGATATATAATAGCTTTAAGGGTAAATGTATACAGTTTTATAGTAAAGTTCCAGTGGGTTCAGGCATTATCTATAAATAAATTTATATGTTTTATAAAAAAAAATCTGTCGTAAATCCTACTACTCCACAGCTAAATATCTAAGTGATTCGACAGCCCGGGACTGGATTATGATTATTTTATAGCAACATCAATGACAGTAATGATTAAAAAGAGCACAAAAAAAAGAATGCTTGAAGCGTTTCTTGCGCTGCTTCTTCTCTATCAGAGCGCCAGTTGTTTTCGAAGCGGTAGTAGTGTCTAGTATATTAGAAATGACGTCAAAAAGAATTCTATACGAATCAATTTTGAGAAAATAAATGCCTTTTATGCCTTTTTTATTATCGAAAAACCGCAACCTTATCGATCGATTATCAAAACTGCACAATAAA
Organism: Leptidea juvernica; assembly: GCA_949711755.1. Lineage (NCBI taxonomy): Eukaryota > Metazoa > Arthropoda > Insecta > Lepidoptera > Pieridae > Leptidea > Leptidea juvernica. The sequence continues at coordinate 4,351,566 of CATIXQ010000021.1, read as the reverse complement.
CGAGTCTATGTAACAACAACAAAACGATTCCTACAATCGATTATCGATTACGATAAACTCGTACAACATCGAGCGGTCGCCGGTCATCGATAAAGTATCGAGTGCTTCGATTATCAGTAATTTTGCTAACTAAAAACTGTCCCGAATACCGCAGACCAAATACTTCTATAATGAAATGACAATTACTACGAGCCGCCGCGAGATTCCAGCGTTACACAATCGACTCCTGAAAAACCACTACCTCGGTTTTACGATGCGTTCACGAAATCGAAATGAGGTTTTAACACCTCACCATACAGATAAAAAGACCGCGCCGCGTGTTTTAAAATATCGTTACGTTTTATTTGAGTGAAACTAACGAATAATTTAAGAACAATCGTTTAGGAATCTTATTTGGGATAAATATTTAGCATTTAACGACTAAACGACTTAAAAACAGTTAGTGGTCATTGTTTTAGTACACAATGAAGAAATAATAGCTGTTTGCACGATAAACAAAGCCATAATGTTGAATTCAATGCGTTCAGTTTTAATGTTATAAATTTGTAAGCATTTACCCGTATTATTTTATTTACTATTGCCACTCGAAAAAGAGCATCTGATTCTTCGATAAAAGTTATCAACAAACAGATCTTTTATGATAGTATATATTATGTATTATGTACATAAAAAATAACGGGTTGCACTCCAGTGAAGACTTGAACATTAACGTTGTGCATTTTTAAATATTTTGGAATGGTTAGGGAATAATTTCGCACGAACCCATTTATTAAATACAATATCCATTTGTTGCGCTATCGTACACAAAAATGACAATTTATATAATTTAATGACATAATTCAACTCACCAATTATATTTATTATTATATTATATATATAGTTTATAATTGTCACAAAAAACTCAAGTCCCTCCGTCTTACAAATATTCGATCAGGCCACGTGTCCTGACGCGAGTTTTACATTTTATAGCCATCCCAAGAAAAGTGCTCAACGCCGCTAAAAAAGTTTTAACTTTTCACAAAAATAAATAACCTTGACCTTTAGGCTAAGTGGAGCAATTTAATAATAAAATATTAAGAATAATAATCACAACTTAATCTCAAACATATCATACAAGAATATCACACTGAAATTCAAAACCTTCACTATGAAAATTTCACTATAAATCCCTAATGTTTATAAGTAATACTTTATTCTTTTAATACTGATTACATAACAAAATGACCTATAAATATTTTAAAACATTTATTTTCTCGAGTCAATGTGTCGCAACATTTGCAAATTGCATTTGTGTGCAACAACAAACTATTTTGAAAACTTTAGCCTAGTTCGTTGTAGCTAACTGCAAGACTTTGTGTATCATTTGATAAATAATATTTTGAATAAAGATTATCACTTCACACTATACTAGAGGAAGACTTATCGACTACGATCTTCATGGTATCAAAAAATCGTGCGAGTGCATCGTAAAAAAAATCCACTCTTGTCAATTCCCAAACGAGTTAACTATAATAATTAATTAAATAAAAAGGTCGGAATATAAAAAAAGTGCGTGCCTAACAAAGCAAAAATCAGAAATCCTGAAAATTATTAATTCCTCGTGCAAAAATTTTGCAACGATGGCTTTGACAATTAATTAGTAAATAATGAATACGGCTGAACGGGCTTGAACCCTTTGCCTATCTTAATAATGGACGAAGAAACCAACAAAAAAATAACGAATTTTGCAAACGTCAGAAAATTTCACTCTCATCATTTTTTCATAACGCGCCTTAAGAAGTATAACTTCAAAAATGTGGAAGTACTTAGGTAAATACTTCAAAAGATCTAGTATGAACACAGCATGACATTTTGTGGTATTTTTTATTTGAATAAATGTCGCCCGTTTAATCGTGTTTAAGATTCTAGGAAGAAGATGACAATTAAAATTAATGAGTGCAATGCATAATTAAAATAATCAACGTTTATATCGTTCATTCTATCGACAAATAGTACGTTGAAATGTTTACTTTGACGCTCACGACCGATGTTGTTCACCATTAATAAGAACTAGCTACGGTTTCGAGAACTAAAATTAATTGCGCAAGTCTTCAGTAATTGTGTGCTTTTTTACCCCAGTTTTTGTCGAGTTCGAGTCGACCAATAGTAGGGGCGGTCACATTTATCGCATCGACGTCTTTCAATTGTTTTATAAATAAAGCCCAACAAAAAATACTATCGATCAATCGTGCGAAAGTCAACGATGGGAGACTGGAGCGAGTCACACGAGAAGCCACAGTGCTGCGATAGACACAAAGGCTTTTTTCCAAAATGGAATCGCAAAGGACGTCTCTACAAACTGCTGTTCTACGAAAGGTGAGCGATAAACAACTTTTTTGCGTAAGCACAGAGTGTAATTTGCAAGAGCAATGAATACGCGTCATAATCGTGCGTCCGCAGACGTGAAAGATTCCATACGAGAGCTGTCCAAACATTTTATACTTTCAAATAGGCGGTGCTTTATCTGTAGTGATGATCTGAAATCTCTTATCATTCGAATCAGCTCGTGGGACCCCTTAGATCTTTATTACATGCGTTTCGAAACGCAACCAGCCAACATGTTTGAGTAACTGTTTATACTTCGGTGTGACGTTAAATCTATTGTTCCTCGGGCGCGCCGACCGGGTTCGTCAATTTTGACGTATTTATTGACGGTCTCATTAAAACTTTGATTGATATCAATTTTTTCCAAGTGATAATATGGCTGCGTCAGATATTCAGGGGAAGATATAAATCGCTGATTGTTATTGTTATAAAGGTATTCACACGCACACTAACACAAACGCAGCGTTTTATAATACATAAAACAAAATGTACGTCGAGATGAAAAATTGGGTACTTGCAAAAAGCCGTGTACTCTATCCAAAACACCCACTGTAATTTTGCAAGAAAATAATAATAGAACACATACGGGGACAGACAAGAAACTTGGTAAACTATTTGTGTTTCAAAAAATTATCGGATGCCCAGTACCTTCACCAGTGGGAGGCTCATTTGCTCAGGTTGCCGAGATAGATTATGGCTACCACAATGTCGCCTATTTCTGCCGTGATGCACTAATGTGTAAGCATTATTGTGTTTCGGTCTCAAGGGCGCCGTAGCTAGTGAAATTACTGGGCAAATGAGAGTGAACAACTTGTCTCAGGGTGACAAGCGCAATTCTAGTGCTGCTCAGAATTTTTGGGTTTTTCAAGAATCCTGAGCGACACTCATCAGCTGAACGTCCTGCTCGCCTCGTCCCTTATTGTCATAAAAAAAAGTATAGTAAACTGAAGCTGCAGTATAGAACTAGTGTACAGATTGTAATAAATTAAGTCAGAAATCAGAATATTCATCAGATCATTATCAATGTTTACAAAGCACTGGATATTATTTACGAGGACCAACTCCTGGGTAATTGTGCTTCATGAGCATGCCTGATGCATCGCCGTACTTAATGTGATTTCAATTATTTATAACGATTGATTTGAATTACTTCACTAGTTACAATGCAAATTGTCTGTATTTCAAATGACTAATTAAATCTTAGGAAAAAATGTTATTTCATTGTGTTCTCTGTCGATCTAGCGACATGCCCCGACTTCGCTCGGTTGTATTTAAAATATTTATATTATTTATAACAATCTAATTAATTATTCTAATTGGATGTAATTCCAGAAAAACGTTCCAAACCACAATCATGTCGAAATTGAGTTAAGCACAGGAAACTGGTCACGTGATTCATATTAACGGACTGACAAAAATAGCAGCCTTACTGTCACTCTTTAAAAGACATTATGACTTAGTAACCCAACCCCCATGTATGGAATACACTAATATTTATTAAACTTTAAACACGAATTCCTTAAAATGTGATGTTGGTGGTTTGGAACGTTTTTCAGGAACTACGTCCAATTCTAGTTACGATTATATTATTGGAATCGGTGTCAGCTTTGTAACTACATACATAGTTATAGGTGAGATGTGCTTGAGTCGCACGAGCGACGTGAGGAGGCGAGAGCAGGCGACAGCAGGGCCGCGGCCGCGGCGGGAGGACACCGATTCCAAAAATAATAATAATCGTAACTAGATTTAGATTAATTAATTAGATTGTATAAAAATACGTAATTATTTTATACTTTTAAGTGCATATTATATCCATTGTTTTTGAATGGTTTATTTGAAGTCGCTTGTTTTTCTAACAAATATTTTTACATAATTCGTCCCCAATAAAACAACGTAAGATAATAAAATCTTAGATAATTTATACGTCTAGATAGAGTCTCTTGCTGTTAGACAACCGATAAAAACAGGCCACGTTTAATACTTTAGTGTGCGTGACAAGCTACGTCTTACACTCGCGATTTGTATGACACTTGGTTAGGTTAACTCTAAACTCAATTTTTACCGATGTTTTGACAGCTGTCTAGACTATCTAGATCGGCGGCAAGTAGTTTTAGGTGGGGTCCGGACACTGTGGGAAAATTTTAACGAGGTCCAGAAAAAAACAAACTGATAATAATTAAGTGCTACCAATTTATTGAATGGCAAAAAAAAAACAGAATTATAAAACACAAGGCTTAAAATTAATGTAAGAAACTAAACTGACGGTCTTAAGCCAATTTTTTGTAGTTTGTTAAAATTCAAAGTGTGTCTTCTAGCGGCTTCTTTTCAAAATAACCTATCTATCCTTAGTTTAACTTATTAGACAAATCTATCCTTTTACGCTTACTTACATTTCAATAACCTATTGACAGATAGCATTGGTCTATAACTATATTGGACATGACTATGGATAGATATGAGTTTCTTGCTACTTCTTCTCATTAGCTCAATCCTTTACGAAGTAGCGGTAGATTCAACAAGAAAAAATATTTTTTTTTGACATTCGTAAATCATAAGTGACATTTACGTGACCTACATGAATAAAGTGATTATGATTTGATTTGGATTTGATCTTGTCATTAAATGGTGACAGCAATGTATCTGTGAGTTAAACTAAGGATAGATAGGTTATTGAAAACGGCCGTAGGTGGACTTCTATTAATCTCGAACGACATTTAAATATTAATAAAGACGTTTCACATATGTCAGCCTAACATAGAGGCTAAGCTGATAGCTAATTTTTCGCAATTTTCATATTTTTCTTGACATATTATTTCAATAAATAAAGTTATACTTAAAGCCAAATTGGCATCGACGAAACCTCGTAAATAGAGCACGGCAATACTTCAAAGCCGGACCACATTTTAAGCTGTACCAAGCGGAGGTCCGGCCACATATAGAGTATTGCTGTCATCTCTGGTCTGGCGCACCCCAGTATCAGCTCGATCGATCAGAGCAGCTCGAATTGTCGGGTACCCAGTGCTCTGTGAACGGCTAAATCACTTGGCTTTGCGTAGAGACATCGCTTCGTTGTGTGTCTTCTACCGCATTTATCACGGGGAGTGTTCCGAAGAGCTGTTTCACCTGATTCCTGCCGCCGAATTCCACCTTCGCACGACACGCCATAAATTAGAATATCATCCCCATCGTCTGGATGTGTGGCGGTC
>CATIXQ010000021.1:4330942-4345986 GCA_949711755.1 Leptidea juvernica | reverse complement strand
GACCGCCACACATCCAGACGATGGGGATGATATTCTAATTTATGGCGTGTCGTGCGAAGGTGGAATTCGGCGGCAGGAATCAGTTGAAACAGCTCTTCGGAACACTCCCCGTGATAAATGCGGTAGAAGACGCACAATGAAGTGACGTCTCTACGCAAGCCCAAGTGATACAGCCGTTCACAGAGCACACAATATTAGTACTTTGCAATTATGAAAATACCACCAGCCACGAGACTGCTAAAATTTGCATTTCATTCAATCTTTTACAATTTCAAATTATAATAATAGCTAAAAAATGATGCGTAGGTTTTATTAATTCTTTATATAGAGCCTATATAACAAGCTGAAGCGATTTAATCCTTGTAAGAAGACAGATTTTGAAAAATGTTCTTTTGTTTGCTTTCTATTGTTCTCGACCCTTACAGAAAATAGCTTAGCTATCATTATTATAAATTTGTGACTTATATAATTTTCATTACAAAAGAGTTTTATTAACTACGTTTCAATGAATGATGCATTAAAAATCTTATGTTCATTTAGGCAAATATAAGCAATTATTTTTGGGAGTAATTTTTTTTTAATTTACTACGTTACGATATTTCCACAAACAAAAATAGTCATTGTTATAGATAACAATATTTAATTTATATAATTAAAACTGTCATCAGCTGTCAAATAAAATTTCATATTTGGAATAGAGTATAAATTGAATAGATCGTATGATGGGATAGAACAAAAAGTGACAATTATTATATTTGCAATTAATAATTCACTTCAAAAATTATTTTATTTTTCTGAATAATTTTCATTCATTTATATAAATCGAAAAGAAATCTAAGCTGCCATTATGTGGAATACTTTTATACTATTGCTTTTATAATAAAACTTTCCTAAAAAATACAAAAAGAAAAAGCCACTAATTTAATTTCCCATCTAGGTGTTCAAATTAATTTTCGTCATATCAAATCGCTTCGAGCGTTTAACTCGGACAAACGATTAAGTTTTTACGATATCAAGATTTAGCACAAATGTGGGCGATAAAACACGCGTGTTCAATATTCGGTTATGTTGTAGATTTACATTTCTACACTTTCAACTTTTGCAATTTAGGAAATCCCTGAGTCAGTCCTCGAATTAGCAAACGAAGATAACATATATTAAATGGAAATATTTCGCAATCAGAAAAAGCTACTTGAGTTTCAATACTTTATTTTTAAAGTCGTACAAGGTGGGGCTCACTGTATACACACTGCTCATTCGGGGCAACTTAGATTATTTATATCTCTAGATAGACTATGACAGCTGTGAAAATGTCGAAAAAACTTATGTTTAGAACAAACCTCTATTTTGAGCAATGCACGCACACATACAAAGTGTCATACAAATCACGAGAATAAGATGTATCTTGTCACGAACTAATATTCCTGGCCTGTTTTTATCGGCTGTCTAACAGTAAGAGACTGTATCTAGACGTATAAAATATCAAAGCGGACCAGTAATACTATCAAACCTATTTCCTTCGCAAAACATCAGCAAACTCGAACCCACTGTCGGTTCGTTGTTTGTATTCGAATGTTTCGATGGTTTACATTCAGGTCTGTTTGCCATTATCTTACAGTCACATCTAAGGCTGACTAATGACGATCACATTACACGACGCCTAAGCACTGAGTTACGAAACAAATTATGATAAAGGCATTTATTTTCTCAAAATTGATTCCTGTAGAATTCTTCTTGATGTCATTTCTGATATACTAAATACTCCTACCGCTTCGGAAACAAATGGCACTCTGAGAGAGAAGAAGCGGCGCAAGAAACTCTCCCAGCACTTTGATACTTTGATATTCATGAGTAAAATATTTTTATTATCTGAGTATACAGTATGTGGCGATATTAAATAAACACACGGGTCGATCTACTTAACCGTAACCATAAAAAAAATATTCATTCATCTTAATAAATCGATTATCCATAATATCATTTCGGAACATGCTGTAAGAAATCTAGTAGCCGCGCGCTAGCGTAGCCACTGATACCTAAATCGTACCGTATTATGCGACCACATAAGAGTGATTAAAATTTATTTTCCTAAATATATAATTTGTTTGTTAGAAAATTGAAAAATTTCAATTACTTACTAAATACCGTGTGTTTATTTAATGTCGCGATTATAACGCCACGCTGTATATGAATTATGTTGAATTTTTAACTATTCAAATCCGACGGGACTACGAACCATCGTTTATATAGTATCGCTATGATTACACGTTTCGGCCTCGATCCTTGAATTTATATGAAAACTCGGCAGTCCACTAACAAAAAAAGGTGTAATGCATCTACCAACAAGTGAACCCCGTGCTTGTCCGATCATGACTGCCATAGGAAAGAGAGTTATATATTTTACTAAAGATATTATCATAATTTTATGAACTACTGAATATTGTCATCTGCCAATTTAAGTAATTGCATAAATTTAATATTAGGTAGGTACATTCTCACTTTTTCGTTGCTTTTATTTTTTTATCACTTTTGATGTTGAATAGTTAAACAAATTATTACATACCAATCCCAAAATTCGACGCGAGTTTACCTTAGTATTACTACATAGACACCAGGAGAACATAAATATGATAGCGGTGATAGTCATCATGTCTTCTAGCAGTTGAAATCAAGTGCCATCCTAGCAACATGTACCAGGACTACATATGCAGTTTAGAGGTTTAATGTAAATTTTGCATCGGATACAGCGATTCCGTTGATTAAATTTCTGGACGCCAAATTTTATTTGAAAATGTGCAACAGTCGCACTATATCAACAACAAGATCAAAAAAAGTAATTGACGCAGTATTCCAAAGACATATTGAACATATTAAGACCAAAGTATTTATTTCATACTTTAGTTACCAAAAAACTACTACATTTATCGAAAATGTTAGCTCAGAGCCTGAATAAATCTATGTATGTACACAAAATGTAAAATAATTATCAAAATCACTATGATCATTACTAAAACCTACAACTATCTTCTTCCCGAAATTTTACATTCGTCTCATTATCTTGAAGCAAATAATTTTTGAAGGTTTCACTTCTACCACTTGTGAATTGCACACATATTTTTTTAAGACGCGGACTGACTAGTATTGTAAATGCTACAACCGACGCTACAATATTTGAGTTGATCAATGTTAGCTTAGCTGCAAATGGGCATTTATTTGACTGATTTTCTTTTGTTTATTAAAAATTTACATATTAAACTGAATAATTGTTCGGTTTAAGTATTAGAAAAGCATTAATTCTATTAAATTCTTAAAAAAAGGATGTTTTTATCGCTGACAATTCAGAGATTCCAAATTTTTTATTGGATATTTCAAATTATATATAAATATTCTATTCGGTTCAAAATATTCCTCAAGTCGTTATTTGTAAACTGTATTTTTTGTGTCGGAATATTTTCATTACGTTATGTTGTAATCGACTCTCTAAGAAACTATTTTTTGTGGATATTTAGGTATGACCGCGCCTTAAATACGGTTAAACAATGTGAAGTCAACAATTCTAAAGGTTAAACTTCAAAAGATCTAAACATCCTATTCCTACAATTCCAGCATATCAAAGAATACGATAGCCATAATTCTTCCAGCATCGAGTATCAGACGCAAGTAGCCATGCATCTTGTGGAGGAACAGTGCGCGGACGATTAACTTGTCAACAGGCTCACCTGCTCTCTAAATCATTTAGACATGTTGATTGTGAGGCGGGAGTAATTGTTTCGCACGTACAACATACTACGAATCATTCTAACTTATGTGCAGATGCGAATGGTTAGGTATAGACTTAGATTAAGTATTAGTCTCCGCAGCGGTCCAACTAAATACCGCACTACCTAGGAACAATAGCTTTTTTATTACGGCAACTATTAGATGCTTGTGTGCGTGGCATCTTGACACTCAATGGCATCTTTCAAATTTTGTAATAAATTTTGTACATACGTGTTATTTTACATTGAAATTAATAAAATACAAAATACATACAGATGATATGTGATATGTCTTTCTTATTTTTTGTAATATTATTTTTACAAAGTTTTATTACGCAATTTTAGTTCAATTATTAGCAAAGTTTAACAGAACATGTGACACGTCAACCTACATATCGACCGAGACAGGCTCGAGGAGGCCCACTTTATAGACAGTCAATCAAAGAAGAATTTTAACTAATAAATATTATGACTGTTCATTCTCAGTACATTTATGAAAATTTACTACATTTTCACAAACGTCGTCAGCTTTTTGCTCAAATAATCATAATCGTTAACTAATATAACCTACTATAAAATAAGATATATATCTACATTAAAAGCGCACAAACCTCCGTAAAATGGCTAGGCTCCTATGATTCCTCTAGTATTGAAGAACGGCGGTGATCACTTAACAATACGTACGCTCATTTGTCCTCCTCATAAAGAAACTACTACGGAATTTTTTAAATAAATAAAGACTAATTCTTAAGTTTAACATCCATTTTTTCAATAAGTTCTCAATAATAAGGTATACAAAATATTTAAGATGTTTAATAAGCTTACATTTGACTTCGCTTACGACATTCAAGACTTCTAAGCAGATGTTATTTCATTGCCAATGTATTTAAGCATTGGGAAATTAATAAACATTATCAGACTCCTTGGTAAGCAGATTCTTCATGAACAGGTGACTATTCTACTGCCAGCTATAAATAAACTTCTCACAACATAGTGAACCAGGCAAATTAATAGAGATAGCGGATCTAACAGCCGTCCTGCTTAATGTTGACTGAACTGATAATGGGAGGAAGAAATTTGTTAAAAATGCGACAAAACTAGGAAGAATAATATAAAATCTATATGTGCTAACAACCACATGACAGAATTGTAGACTTTATCAAGGCGAGGTCAATAATACCTAATATCAAGTACCTTAGGCGACTCGAGCCTACTTAACTCGACATAGTGTCAAAGCACAGCGTGACGGCTCAGTTTATTTTTATGACAATAAGGGACGAGACGAGTTGGACGTTCAGCTGATGGTAATTGATACGCTCTGCCCATTACAATTATTTAAAAACCAAAAATTCTTATCGGCACCACAATTGCGCTCGTCACCATGAGACACAAGATGTTAAGTCTCATTTGCCCAGTAATTTCACAAGCTACGGCGCCCTTCAGGCCGAAACACAGTTATGCTTACACATTACTGCTTCACGGCAGCAATAGGCGCCGTTGTGGTACCCATAATCTAGCCGGCATCCTGTCCAAAGGAGCTTCCCACTGGTAAAGGTGGTCAGTCTTATTGAATTCCTACATAATAAAGTTCTCAGCAATTCTAAAGAAGTATTCACTCCAAAAACGATATTTTCAATTCATAAAAACTCAATAAACATATCTACAGTAAAAATTATTTTCCTACTCCAGAATTTCAAATTTTTCTTTCACTGTGTTCCAGTCTAGTCTCCACAGTGTGCAGTCCTTAAACGAGCCCCAAATCCAATACACACCGTACCAAAAGAAGTTTCACTTCAACAAACAGTATCTAAGTGCCACGAAATCTTTAATGTGTATATTAACCACCCAGGGATGGATTATCCTAAAAATGAACTACCACGTTTGCCCCCTATTATATAAAAAAAATCACATCGTTTTCGTCTACTGGTTTTCCGAAGAACGAAAAATCACGATGTGAATTTCCAATTTCAAAATAACGGATAAATATCCCCTAATCATAATACAATGAATGATCATCATATTAGTAATCAAATACCTACCCAATTTGCTTTTATTGATGCACCTAAAGAAATATAAAATAATGAAAATACTTCTAGGAAAATGGAAGGGTATAAATACCTTTCCATTCTCTATAAATCCAAAGCAAAGCGATTCAGGTTAGATATAAGAAAAACTATATACAAAACTGCATTGTAAATTGAAATAGCTGAGATACCGGGAATTCTTTCCAACGGTATATTTAAGGAGACAATTTTTCAAAATGCGGAACAGCGAAGTAACAAGTCAACTCTTCTTGACCCTAATCAGAGAGGAACCGATGAGAGTCGATACATCGATAGTGGATACAAGACTGATCATGACTTGGGCCGCAGTACTTACGGAAACTAGCATAATAGCTACGGTCGGTATAACGGAGATTGAAGCACTTAACTTTAATTTGAGGTAAGTTATTTATTTAAGCGCCCTTTACTAAATATTGATGAATGCAAAGAATTCTAAGGTGCACATATTTTTGAAAAGCAGATCTATTTCGTTGAGTATGTTTAGGAGGAGAAAAATTATATAATAGTAACATGTAGGTATTTGTATCTTTGTAGCCATTGTATTAAAATGGGCCATAACAGACTTATAATTTACAAATCATTAATCTAATTGATTGATTCTAAATTTAAAATAAATACCAAAATTTCGAGTTTTCACTCTTTCGTTCCATAGCTTTCATTCACCGTCATTCGCTACATGTGAACCCGCCCTAAGTTATAGAGTTGCAGAAGGCATACTGGCTAACTGATATCAAACGTTACTTTACATTAGTATCAACAGCATACTTCAAATTCAACAAATGACACGAATACCTTTTGTTCGTTAAAAGGGTTCAAAAGTAGCTCTAAATGGTTCTTGTAATATTACTCAGGCTGCTAGGCAGTTCTCTTTCCTTTTCATGAACTTGGTGGGTGTTTTTCATGGCTGACTTGATTGCCAATATATATCCACCACCACCATCACATGTGGGAGGCTCCTTTGCACAGGATGTCGGCTATTTTATGGGTACGGCGCCTATTTCTGCCGTGAAGCATTAATGTGTAAGCATTACTGTGTTTCGGTCTGAAGGGCGCCGTAGCTAGTGAAATTACTGGGCAAATGAGACTTAGCATCTTATGTCTCAAGGTGACGAGCGCAATTATAGTGCCGTTTTGAATTTTTGGGTTATTCAAGAATCCTAAGCGGCACTGCATTGTAATGGCCAGGGCGTATCAATTACAATCAGCTGAACGTCCTGCTCGTCTCGTCCCTTATTATCATAAAAAAATATAGGTTTCTGATGTCCTTTACCTAGTTAACACTGAAAATGTTTAGAAAATGAAAAAAACGGCATAATGTAGAAAGTAGCCAATAATTTTATTGTTTTTCGAAGTAATCTCCGTTCCTCTCTACACATCGTCACATTCGATGGAACCACTGAGAAAAGCAGTGGGCCCATTCTTCCTTAGGGGTCTCTTCTTTGGCATATTCGTACGCTTTCATCGCATCTTCAGGACTCGTAAAGCGAATACCTCGAATTTAATCTTTAGTTCATGGGAATAAATAAAAGTCGCAGAGCGCCAGGTCAGGACTATATGACGGATCTCGACAGCTGCCAAAGTCATATATTCAACTGTCCTTTTTGCGGAGTGCGCTGAAAAGCATTGTCGTGGTGGAGGAGGATCCTGCTTCGAAGGCGCTGCTGTCGAATTTTTTCCAAGACAAATGCAAACAGCGATTGACATACCAGTCTGCAGATTTACGAACCATGCGTCATTCGAACGGTTGGCTCAGTTGGTAAGAGCGCTCGGACTGAACCCGAGAGGGTGCGGTTTCAAGTCCCGCATTCTTCATAAATTTGCGTTACAGATTTAATTTGCATAATTAATCCCAGAAATAAGGAATATCCCTTTAAAAATAACAAATTGTTTAACTTCAAACATATTGTTTCAAATAGACTTTAACAGGGAATCTAAACACGTTTGCAGATTCCTTCCAGGTCCAGTTTTAGTAAGATGCCAACTTGCGGGCAAAATAACATAAACAAACCAAAATTCCGTCGAGTTGAAGTTAATAACACCACAATCTCATCTCCAGCGCATCTTTACAAATTATTACGTGTTTTGGCACTTCACACTAACCGCTGCGCATTCGGGAGTATTTAATCTTGTAAATTGTGTTATTTGTTACCAAACATAACGACACGCACTTAACTGCTTATGAATGCCAACAATTTATAAGTTTCTGACCTAAATAGTGATTGCTCTTAATTGTGATTTTCATTTTTATAACACTAGAAATAAGGGATTGCTTGTAACTAATTCTAGTAGGCTTCATAAGATACATAATAGCTTCATATTAAAATCCCAGCCACTGTTCAGGCATTATCTATTTAAATACATTTAAATGTTTTATTAAAAATGGCTCTGTATGGCTGAACATCTAGGTGATCGGACAGCCTGGGACTAGATTATGATTATTTAATAGCAATGGCAATGACATTACAAAATTGTATATTTTGTTAAAAAGAGCGCAAAAAAAGAATGCTGGAAGAGTTTCTTGCGCCGCTTCTTTTCTCTCAAAGCGCCATTTTCTTACAAAAGCATTCAGTACATTGTGTTTTCAATTTCGTACCGCTTTTATGATTTGAATTTGGTGTAAATTGGATGCATTTATTTTATCCAAATATTACATACAACACTGCGTTATTCTAAATTCTCTGCAACACATAATTCTTCTTCTTCGCGTGCCTCTTCGACTAGCGAAGGTTGGCAGTCATCTTTGTAAATTCAACCTTTTATTCTTCGCGAGGTGAAATAATTCTGCCGCATTTGCAATTTCTGTCCACTCTCGGATGTTGCGCAGCCAAGACTTTTTAACTGCGACCTACGCTTCTTCTTCCGGCAACTTTTCCCATCATGATGTTGTAGGAGTTTGTACCTCTCACACTCCTCTCACCTCATAAGCACGTGCCCCAAATATGCGACTTTCCTCATCTTGATGGTTTGCATGAGTTCGCGTTCTTGATTGATGCGGCACATTCGTAATCTTGTGAGTCCAACTAATGGCCAATATACGTCTATAAGCCCACATTTCGAAAGCTTCTATACGTTTCCTGAGGTCTTTAATAGTTTACGCCTCACATCCGTATAGAAGTATGGGCCAGATGTAACACCGCAGTAAACGAGTGCGCCAGGAAATCTTAAAACCGCGGTTGCAAACTACCTGTTTCATTTTACTTAAGGTGCTTCGAGCCACTTTAATTCTGGTCTTGATTTTCTGGTCCTTATTCCAGTTCTCAAATAACCGTGAAGCAATAATGTGTAAGCATTATTGTGTTTCCGTGGTGCCGTAGCTAGTGAAATTACTGGGCAAATGAGACTTAACATCTTACATGTCAAGGTGACGAGCGCAATTGTAGTACCGCTCAGAATTATTTGGTTTTTCAAGAATCCTGAGCGGCACTGTATTGTAATGGGCAATTTTCCATCATCTGAATATCCTGCTCGTCTCGTCCTTACTGGCATAAAAAAAAACAAAACATAATACCGGATACTTATTGATAATTTTGCATGGACTTCAAAACTAGTGCCAACAAATTGTATATCTCACCGGCTGCAGGCTTAACAGACAACACAACATACGGGAATTGTAATTATTGAAACTTGTTTAAAGGAATTAAAACCGTTATCGGCGAATTCGATAATATTAACGATTTTTAAAAAACTGTCAATTAGCAGTGAGAAAGTGGTTGCATTACACGTTGTATATTGAACGTTAGGTGTATATTTAATTTTTAAATGACCATTTCAAAATAATTTCTTATAACCATTAAGTATATTGAGTTATAACAGGCTTAACTTGCCGGAACTTGTTATAACAGATATGTTAATTAGCAGTAATTTACGAAGGGACAAATTTCAAGTAGGTAGATATAGTTAAGCTCAGGAACTATCTATCCAGATAGTCAACTAGACGATATGCTCTCTCGGGAGGTGAAGATAGATCCTAGAACCAAGTCACGTATTTTAAAAGACGACTTAGGACTTGCAGCCTATAAGAGACGTACTGGTCATTTCTTACCTGATAATTGAAAAAAAATAGGGTGGTAAGATCGACACAACCACTAAAGCGGGACGCAGAGAGGTCACAGAAAATTTTTGTTTACGGATGAGAAATTTTTTACAACTGAGCAACATTTTAACAAACAAAATGACCGTTTTGTCATCCTTTAAAAGTGTTTTAAATAAATTTTTTTTAAATAAAACACTTTTAAAGGATTAAAACGCGTGTAATTGCAACTATTTTTACATTTTTGGGACTTTCTGAGTCCCCCTGAAAACGAGATCTGGAAAGGTCTTGAAACGTCGGGTTAACTAAAATAAAAATGTAACTTTTACGCGAAAATCTCAGTTACATTTGCACGCGTTTTAATCTTTTAAAAATGTTTTATTTAAATGTTTAACACTCGCGTTAATCAAAGAAAATACTAAAATGACCGTATTAATGCTCAAAGCTCTAAGGAAGATTTCCAATTAGTCGACAGCGTGCAACGTGGGCACATCGACTTTATTGATGGTTTGTTGTTTGTATTAGCTATGAAGAAGTGACTGAGCCATACTTTTATGAAAAAGGTATCAAATCATCGGCAAAAGTGTATCTAGATACCATTCTTTAGAAGGTAGTAAGGCCCCTTAACCATGTTCAATACCCAAGTATGGTCCTTCCAGCAAGACTCGGCACCGGGTCATAAAGCTCGGTCTACGCAGTCTTGATTGGAAATAAACGTTTCGGACTTCAACAGAGCTGAAGACTGGCCGTCGTGTAGTCCCGATCTTAATCCGCTGGATTATCATTTATGGTCCGTTTAAGGGACTACGGCTTGCTCTAAACTCCATGATAATTTGGAGTCCCTAAAACAAGCTGTACGATTGGCAGTGGAGAATTTTCCCATAGAAAGAGTGCGTGCTTCTATTGATAACTGGCCTCAACGTTTAAAGGACTGTATTGCAGCCAATTGAGACCACTTCGAATAAGCTTTTTATATTTTAAATTGTTTTATAATTATGTATTATACAAACACACTGTAAAAGTAATAAGTGTTATTTAATTTTTTTTTCTTTGTATCAGTATTTATGGCAAGACTAGGTTTGACTGTTTTTAGATCGACTGGTAGAATGCTATATCAACGGTATATAACACTAATTCTTCAATTTATACACAAGTAGAAACGGAAACCTAAAGGAATAAAAAGATAAACGCAAACACTCAACTTTACTTTGTCCTCTGTCCATAATATCAAGAACATTGCGCGTTCCAAAGTCGTCTACATTGACCATTGAATTGTATGAATTTGATACAAAAGGGGGCACTTGAAGGCACAGCACTCAAAGACTTGTACGACCATAGACTTAGAATATAATAGCGTGTAGAAGACCTAACAGACCGACAATACAAAACCATTTTTGTATGAACAAATTTCTTAGCTAGTGGTTTAATCACTGACCTGTATAAATCCCACTGGACAGGCTATTCCATATATATATGTTCGACAGCAAATTTTTGTGCCAATTTGAAGCGCCACTCGCGAGCATACAGAGTATTGACATGAACATTTTGACGTATAATACAAATGTAAAAATGAAGTATTTTTGCATTTTGTATTAATTTCGGTCGTTTTCCGTATTATTAATAGTTCAGGAATCAATGTAATAAAGTACACAATTTTGTTTGTATATAGTTTTTCTATCGATTTTCTGAGGTTGTCATCACTAGTTTTAGTACCGCAGACTCTCGCTACATGGCCAACAGCGCCAAAATGGCGAATATCAAAAAAGACAAATGCACTTTGACAGCCACCAGTGCAGTGGTAAATAGTACAGGGCTTAATATTAAAAATAAAGGGTTAAAAATAGTGTTTTAAATTTGAAGTACTTGTTTTTTTTAAAGGTAAAATGACATTCATTTTTTCACAGGAAGTTAGTTTAATGGTTGACTATTGCAAAATGGGACACTATATGCTCGAACAAAATTGGGAAATTTTAAAAACTTACTTTACTTTTTCGAATGGGTAGTTTTTGACTTCCAATAAGTGATATTGTATCCTATTTTGAATAGGAGCTCGGAGCTGTGATTTGAGCCGTTAAGATTATTTTCTGTGAGGAACCGTGCGATAAATGATACGCAAGCCATCCAGAGATATTGAAGCGTTGAAACGTGCAATCGAAGTTGCCATTGAAGAGATTCAAGCCAAAACAATCGAAAATGTACTGAAAAATTGAATTGTTCGAATGGGGTACTGCCGAGCCAGTCGTGGTGGTCATATGAATGATATTGTGTTTTATTCTTAAATGACAAAGTTCAACCTTTTCAATAAAACAACAGATTTTTTTTATAGCCTATTAATATTTAAAACCCTATATTAAGGAGCTGACGCCTGGCTGACTGTTTACGACTAGCGAATAAAAATCAACACCAGCTCATCCTGATCAGTTCTATAACAAGCACAGGAATTCCTCCTGATTGTATAAAAGTACTTGATAATGCGTCAATGTTCGCGAGCGAAGCAATTTACATTAATATCGCGAGGCTTTATGGCGTATCGAGACTCGTATTTAAGCAGCCATTTGAGATCTTATTACCAGAACAAGACATCATTGTACGAATCTTACCAATTTGTATTGTATACACGATACGGTGTTTATTTACTGAGGAATATTAATAATTGGCCTTTAGAAAAAGTTCAATGATAGGTAGAACGGATTTAAAGATAATGTCAACTTGAACTTGTATTCAAGTCAACAACTAACACAATTTAAGACGGAAACAAAAAATTTTTAAACGTAGGTCACACTAAAAGTTTTGCATAACTTAAAAAACATATAATAAGTAACCAAAATATTAAGTTTATTGCTTTTCAAAATACTCCCCTTTACATTTCAAACATTATATCATGCGATCGAACCATTTTATTAAATAGGAGGACCACAGATCTGAAGGAATGTTTTCTACGGGCTGATTGAACACTATCACTGTCTCTTCGGACTTGGTAAAAGTGATTGGCAAAGATTTGGGAAAATTTAAATTGTATTCTCGCAGTTGAACATAGACTATCACAGGATGGATTGTGCAAATTCCAGAAGGACGATGGAGGGATGTGCATCGATTATTGCGAAGGGTAGGGTTGCCACCCAGGTGTTTTAAGACAACTTTTATGGTTAAAATATAGTATTATGAGCTATGAACACTACTTTATCCTGTTTGCCATTGCTTGCTGTTGGTTATAGTTATCACTACAGAGATATTTTTAACTACCATTACGCTTACAAGGTGTTGTAAGCGTAATGGTAAATGGTAAAATATTAGGAGTTGGATCTTGAGCACGCACCATCAATTCTATTGTTTCCAATATCATTAGGATTGGATAGGATATTTTTCATGGAAAACTAACTTATTTTAGAAAACAAAAACTACCATGACAAATTTTCTAAAATTTTTGAGTTTGAAATTCATTGAAAATCCCATGAAAATCGATAACTAGCTCTGTTTCTGTGATATGTCAGATCAAGAGACAGACAGATTTACTAAATTTTATACCACCTCAAAGTAGAGGTGTTAACAAAAGCAATGAAATGAATTCAAACTTAGCAGATTTTCATTCTATAGTCAACAAGGAACCATTAGAGTTTCGTAATATCCGTTCTATCTTTCTGTTTATGTGTAAGCACCTTAGCCCACAGACCACATTAAAATCTTGTATGGGTATATCTCACACCACACCGATAAAGTAAAAATAAAGTATAGTTCCTATTCTATTTTCCCCTATACCTTGATGTGGACATTAGGTAGGCCGTTCAAAAACATTTTCGCCTATGTGAAAACCATTTTTTTTTATGGAATAGGAGGACAAACGAGCGTACGGGTCACCTGGTGTTAAGTGATCACCCTTTTGATCAGCCTTTAAAGGTGTACGCGCTTTTTTTGAAGGTACCCATGTCGTATCGTCCCGGAAACACCGCACAAGGAAGCTCATTCCACAGCTTTGTAGTACGAGGAAGAAAGCTCCTTGAAAAATAGACTGTGGAGGACCGCCACACATCCAGATGGTGGGGATGATATCCTAACTTGTGGCGTGTCGTGCGAAGGTGGAATTCGGCGGCGAATTTATATGACACGTGGATCCATTTTAATATTAAGCTTTAACTTCGTCTCCGCTACGCTCCAACTAGATACCGCACTTCCTGAGAACAATGGCATTTTTATTACGACAACTATTAGATGCTTGTGTGTGTAGCATCTTGACACTCATTAGCATTTATCAAATTTTGTAACATGCTCGTCGTGTTACATCGAAATGAATAAAATACAAAATACTTACTGATGATATGTGCTACCAATGTCTTTCATATTTCTTGTAGTATTATTTTTACAAGGTTTACGCAACCAGGCTTTTTGTTAAAATTATTAGCAAAGTTTAAAAGAACATGTGGTACGTCAGCGTCACACACAGCGTCCACTTGGGCGTAGTATTAGTTGCCGCACTTTGCAACTACGCCTGCAGTATCTAGTTGTTGCGCATATACCTTTTAATTACCTTAGCCTCTCCATTTATTTAAAGGTTTTAAAAGAGTGTGTTTGTTTTAGTGTTTAAAGATCGTTTTAATATAAGAAAATAAATGTTGTAAAACAGCTATCAACTTTATCACACCTTTGAGTAAATTTGCCAGCTTTAGATCACCGAAGAAGCAATTATGGTGTCAACAAAACTAAATTTGATCTTTGTTCAAAGAATGAGAATTACAAAATGGCGAACTGTTCAGACATCTGTATATTATTCATAAAAATTTAATTGTCTTGAAAGTATTCTGTCATTCAAATAATATGCATACAAATCTAAATAATATAAGAGATGAACCACCCTCGCAAGAGGCTGTAAATGTGCACCATTGAAATGACCATCAGCGGGAGAAATTACCACACTAGCGCAATAAGACAACGAGCCTCGTCGCCATAATTATATCTGAATGAACAGCTTTGGAAATGCGAGACGAGATTTCAAAGAGACATCTCTTTGAAATGCTCTGCGATGCCTCTATATTACTCACCCATGCATACAATCAGCAGTATAATATACGACTCCGAAACATACATCCACCAGGGATACTATTCTTATATTATAACACTAGAAATAAGGGATTGCTTGTAACTAATTCTAGTAGGCTTCATAAGATACATAATAGCTTTAAGGGTAAATGTATACACTTC